>DWNE01002283.1:0-19272 GCA_018249875.1 Cecropterus toxeus | reverse complement strand
CCTTCCTTAATTAATAAAGAGGCCAGGGTCTACCCTATTAAGAATTTTCATTTCCATTTTCCCTCTAAAAATTGGCTAAAAGTTTAGGCTCTTTTTTCTTGTGATTTTTATAAGTGTTATATTAAGTCTAACACATACTATATCCAGTTTTACCCGCGACGGTACGGAAACGGTATATGCGTTTGAGATGAGAGGATGTTTGTACAAACCAATGTTTATCTCCAGAACTAATTGTATTTAAGCCCATCAAAAATAATCGTGGAAATAGCCTTTTATTCGCGCGTCTAGTTTAGTTAGACCCTTTAATTTATGCTAATTTATGACAAAACATGCTTGTTACGGTACTAACAATTATTAATAGAATAATAGATAGCTCCAAAGTCAATAATCAATAATGAATTAGTCTTTCACACGAAATTCGATACGGTATCTTTAAAAGCGAATTTTTGATGGATATTTACGATATATTATAAATTGATTCATTACTTTATAAATCATTATCTTTTTCAAGAACTTTAAAATCATATCATAGGAACGTAATATTTTACGGAAAAATCTAGACATAGGAATTGTTTTCGGAAGGATAACTTTGCACTTTTACTTAATGATATAACGTGTAAATCTAATTGTACTGTTTTCATATAAAAGTTACAAACGAAAATAATAACATTTTTTAATATTTTCGAATTACATAATTTTATGAGCTTAGTGTGACGACAAAGGATTTCTTTGAAGTTTAGTCAGGCCATAGATTACAATCATAGAAGTGCCGCTACCAAAAACATTGAAATGCATGCGAAATCAGGCAATGTCGGTGTTTGTAGTATTTCAAGTCTAAAAGAAGACGCGTAATGCCATAAATTTTCTGGTATGTCAGTCAAATTTATCTCATGTAAAGTTTTAACCGTCCATTTTTAACCGACTTCGAAAAGGAGGTGGTTCTATGTTCGACTGTATGTATTTTTTTTTAATACAGCGGGTTCTCTGCATCTAAATATTCAATAAATATATAAAATATGAACTATACTCCATTATTTATATATTTAGTGAATATTGAATGTGAATATTGGATGCAGAGGACCCGCTAAAATAAAATAAAAATTTATGATGATACAGGATAGTATGATCATGATGTCTACAAATTACGTATAGTCGGACTACACATACTGGAATAGTACAATATGCGTGGTATATACATTAAAAATATATGTACGCTCTCCATTTTAAGTACTTTGCCTTATAAAAGTTCTTAAGTTCTTAAAAACTTACAACAACTACTGTTATGATGTTTCACATTTGCCTTATTTGCTGTGTTGTATACTTAACGGTATCATGACGTAGAAACATTGTAGACCAATCACTGTCAAAAATCTTATGTTGAGCCCATTTTGTTCCTTTGGGACCGATTTCTCACAAAACACTATCTATGATCTAAATCTATGACTGACTTTTTTATACATCTGACTCCTATATTAAGGACCCTGACTATTTAACAACTTTAGCGTCTTAATTAACCAATGATCCCTCGCCAAAACCGCCGCAGCTCCTCCCAGCAGCTATCCGCCACGACCGCCACATAGTCCGAAGCGTCCGCCATCCTATCTTGCACCACCTGCCTGTACTCCCTGTACACTTTGGAAACCGCTGGCAAGTTGTCACTCACGTCCGGCAACGTTATGTTTATCTCCGGTAAAGATAAATTGAGACGCGGGAGAGTTGGAAGAGTGATTGCCGGTAGAGACGGTAGAGAGGGTATCTCGAACTCCGATAGGTTTAACTGGAAATCGGTAAAGTTTGGCAAGTACGCCATGTATGCCAGATGGTCGTAGTTTTCGTAGGTGTAGTGCACTGAAATGAATTGGTTAGCTGTGGTAAATTCTATTCGTTTGCTGGATTTTTCCAGCTAAAAACAGATATACAGGAGTAAAGGAGACATCACTAAAACCCTTATTCTTAGTCACTATTTTAAGTATTACATAAATTACATAAATTTCATCGCAGTCGAAGCATGTTTCTGTTGAAAATACATTTATATATTTATCCTTTGGTCATGTATCTTTTTAATAATAATGGCATTTAGGTTTAGTCTATTACTTCGATAAACTACAACTGGTGCACTTTTTTCAATTTCCGAACGTTTTTGTATTGACCGCTGAACCAAAAGTCATTGCAATGTATTGTTATATATATGCCTCTGTAAGTACTTATAATAATTTAGTAGTTACAATACTTTCTTTACACTATAATCTTATCGAAACACAGCTGGGAAGATCCGATAAGAAATTCAGCAGGTTTGACTTTCTTTGTATTATGTTTAAGTTTTTAGTCCTCGGAAGTAGCAACGCATCTGTGATCGACTTCAGATAGAACCTTTGTTCCGGATGAAGTCCCCACCTTCCATCAGGTGGACTACATGCAAGCTACTTCAACGTAATAGACTCAAAAGTAGCAATGCATCTGATTGACTTCAGATACACCCCTGTTCTGTATAAAGGTGAGTCACCACACCAAATACGTCAGGTGGACTACATACTACTTCAACCTGATGAAAAAAAATAGATACTCACATCCGTACCCCACGGCCGGCAGCAGCAGCAGCAGCGCCCAGGGCCACCAGCGTCGCTGCACCGCCGCTGCCTTGTAGTCGCGGGAAGAATACTTCTCCTCTTCCTCGTGATTCGGGGTTATCTATAACAATTGTTATGAAATCACTATTATTTAAATAACGATCCATAAATAAAAAAATCCGGATAAATGTGAGTCGGAGTCGCGCACGAAGGGTTCTAGAAAATCACGTTTGTTTTATGGGAGCCCTCCTCAAATAATTACTTAATACTTATTTTTAATGTAAACAATAAATAAATATTATGTGAATATTTCAAGCGTCTACCAGTTGTCGTTATTAATATCGAGGAAATAAATGAGGTTGAGTATTATGGAAGGCCATCTTAAATATTTATTATATTTTTATTCTGTTTTTTTTTGTATTTATTTTATTTTAATTCTGTTTTTTCGTGTTTGTTGTCATAGCTACATTAACTTTCAAAATTTCAACTATCTGGTTATCATGGTTCATGAGATACATCCTGATGTTAGACAGACAGCTAGCAGTCTTAGTAATAGGGCTCCATTATTACCCTTTGGATAGGGAACCCTAAAAACATTATTTTTTATGAATATAAATTCATATACAGATTCCAATGAAACAGCATGGTAGAGTAAGCTACCTCTATTAGTCGTGAGGACATACCCGTGTCCTGCAGTGGGCCATTAAAGGGATTTTATTGAAGGTGATAAATTCTTTCAAATATACTCACAGTTTCAGTGATAGTGGTCACGGTGGTGGTGACGATGGTAGTTATGATTGTGTAGATCCAGTAGAACGGGGCGGCGGCTGCCGACGCTGCTCTCTTCGCTAGACCGGCTGGAATAAATTAAGACATCATCAGTAAAAATAGGGAGTCATACTTAGCAAGGCGTTCCAACTTAGTCTTTTTATAACAACGCTGTAAACACTGTAGTGTAACCAACTACAGGTACCTCTCATCCTAACTGAGATTGATTACAGATGACCATAAAAAAATATGGTTCATCTCATGGTAACTACTCATTATCGCCCGGTAGTGAGTAGTTACCATGAGATGAACCATATTTTTTTATTTGACTGAAGTAGCAAACAAGTATGCAGTCCACCTGATGGTAAGTGGTTACTACCGCCCATGGACATATGTAAGCAACTTAGAACTCCTGTTCTATATACAGGAGTTCTATCTAAAGTCGATCACAGATGCGTTGCTACTGCCGAGGACTGGGATGGTCGCCTCATATATAAGTGAGCCGGCAACCACATCCTTCCAGCGCAAGAACTGCTTCACGTTAGAAATTGGTGTGGTGGTGGTACCTGTCCGAACGACACTGGTTCTACCACCTGGTATTATATTACAAAATAAATAAAGTACCTTTCGCCGGCCGTCTATCAGTGTAGGGGTATCTGTGCGAGGGTCCCACCAGCTTCCTGTACGCGTTCCTGGTGGAAGTGGTCACGGCGGTGTACGCCGAGGCGAGGAGCCGCGTGATCCACCAGCGCTCGTCCACGTAGGCGCCGTTCTGACGGAGGTACGCGTAGTCCTCCTTTGGACTCTCTACTGCCTGTGGATAAATTTGTATTTGAATATATGTGCTCTATAAAAAAACCTATGTCACACGTCACACTTAAAAAACTACAGGAAAAAATGCTCAATGTTCCATATCAATATCCTACACATCCCGGCTAGCAAAACTAACCTCCTCAAAAACTCACCGCTACCAAGAATGTGCGCTGAATACAATCGAATGTGTGCATTAATTCCAAATATTGATATTCACGATGATCGTTGCCATATTTTTAAAAAGAAACTTATTGATAACCTTAGTTTGTAATCAGCTTTAGTAATAAAATAATAGTTAAAATATTTTACCCAGATTTTCCATCTTTCAATTTTGTTTTCAAAAGCATGTTTAATGGCAAGTGTTGCACACATGTATAATTGGTAAACATATTATGTATGTGTTACTGTTAGGATGTCTTAAAAATAAATAAAATAAAATATACAAAAAGTTATATGTTAATAAAAAGTTATATTTGAATGAAAATTATTTTATCGTATCGTTTATTATTTTATAACACAAATTCTCGTGTAGTAACAAGACATACATAAAAAGGGTTACCGGTTTGATGTGTCCCAGATTCGATATTGATTGCCAAATTGATTTGACTAAAAAGTTATTCTACGTATTATGAAAAAAAAACAAATTTTATATTTAGTTGTTCTAAATTTGGTGCCTATCTACCTAACTGCTGTAGGTACCTATTTTTTTTAACTGTATCTACATCAAGTTGGTAGCGAACTAGGGTAGGGCGCCTTGAAAAAATACTAAACCTGTTAGTGCGCCAACGTCTAAATAAGATTGGGAAGCCCTGGGCTATATATCATATCTATAGGCTCAAGGCTCAATAAAGCTCAAACAGCTTAAACGTTTGTTTTTTCTTATGTAGTAGCGGGTGAAACCGCGAGGCACGCATTAGATTAAACGCATTATCATAAAGATTTCCCCATACCTTTTTGTCACGCGATGTCCCATTTCGTGTACCACTCCCTCCCCATAAGCGAGGGTCATAAATTTATGAATTCATTGCTGGATTTACCAAGAGACGAAATGTTACGAATACCAAGTATGATTAACGTGCTTAATCAATTATTATGACGCATTCAACGATCATAGCCCCATACTAGGAGTACCTATAGCTTTAGTGCCATGGACACACATAAATATAAATTCTTGATACACCTTAAGTCTGTACAGAAATCTTAATTTTTATGCCTAATGGCTTCGGATTTCAATCAGATGGTTTGAGTTTGACTCATGGCAACGATGGATATGTAGATGCTATCATCTCAGAGCAAAGGAGAAGCCATGGATAAGCGGGGAGGGGCAGCTACTAGATATTAAAAAAATATTAAAAATGTCGTGTTTTTGTTTTAGGTTACCAAAGGGGCCAGTTGCCTACCTTTAAAATTGCAAAAACTACTGATTCATCTGTCGACTGCCCTTCATGGTCTTGGACTGGTGGCGCCCTTGGTCAGAGTCCAAATGTTCAATAGTTGACGTTCACATTAAGGCTTCAGTCTCCCCTGCCTAGCCAGATCTTTTATTTAATTCACCGATCCATATAGTGTTTCGTTCGATAATAACTCGACATGTTCGGCAATGTTTAGGTTCAAGATTTTTATTTATAAATAACATTATTCTATTACAAATACTGGTTGTGTAGAGGGTAGACACATTTTTTTTCCTAAACGATTGTTTTCACTACTATCTAAACTAGGCCTTGCCTATATCTTAGATAAATAATAGATCCATCCATTCATGTTAGTATCAAACAATAACAATAGGTTGGAGAAATATAATAACATTTTTTTTAGTTAAATACGAAATCTGTTTTATAAGTTAAATATTTTAAATTTTTAAATGTGTGAAATATGTGTAATGCCTGTTCGTGTAACATCGCGTTACAACGCCACTCACCGTGTACCGTTGCCGCACGGTGGCGGCGGTCCAGGCGGCGCGGTCCGGCTCGTCGGTGGCGGGCCCGTGCACGCGGAACTGCGAGAGCGACCGCCGGGACATGTTGGGCACGGCCACCTGCCCTGGAGCCAGCTCCACGCGGTCGCGGGACAGCGGCGAGTACGTGTAGTCCGTTTTTGGGTATTTGCTGAGGGTCACAAAAAAAAATCTTTTTAGATATATCGTAAAATGGTACAAGCCTGGAGATAGGAGGTTCCAAAAGTACCACAGGCACACCTGTTTTTGCCTAATAATTGCAGCCTTCAGTGCTGCTGTGTTATGATCTAAAAGGTTTGGTAAGGGAGAGACTTATCCGAGGCGTTAAAACTTAAACCACACATGGGTGGCGATGCAACTGTGGCGGACCTCAGGTAAGACACTAATCTTATCTGGGGTAAATTGGAGATGTGAATGAGCGCCAAAGTTCATTTACTATGTGTTCCATGACTGTCATTTACTTATTTACACTGTTCATTTACTACTTGTACCAGTCCAGATGGACTGCATGCTCGTTTGTTACTTTCATATCATGCAAAAAATACAAATGCATACTTCTAGAATTAAACAATAAATATTAAATGTTTACTCTTATTCTGTTTTATCTATTTTAAGTTAAACACTTGTCTACAAGTGCTTAACTTAACAACTTGTAGGTAAGTGCTTAACGAAAAAACTAACGAAAACGACTAAAGAAAAAAGGATAAACATTTTCGAAATGGAATGAAAAATAACGCGTTAATCGGACTATTTGTTGTAATACTCGAAGCTTTTAAGTCTGGAACCTTAATAAACCTAATAGTTTTTTTGCTAACAAAACATATGTAATAAAAACACTACTTATAATTCATATCTATATTATAATATTATACTATATTTTTATGGATTATCATAGCTAATACATTTGATTGAATGGATCAATTCAATAAAATAAATTAAACGAAATAAATACGTACTGTTTTAAAGACCAAATACACTCAAGTAATTCCTGTTAGCGTGTTAATGTCTACATGACAAGAATTTAATAATATTTGCGTAGATATTAGACGTCCATCCAAAGCCACGGTCGTTTGTTATGCTTACAAAATACAAACATTAATTATTCCCTTAAGCTAAAGTTACCTAACGGTAATAATGGTTTATTAATATTGTCACTTAGCAAATGCCGTATTAGGAAGACAATTGGACTTAATCATTTCCTACCGATTATAGCGGATAACGGCTTACATTATATTGATTATGAAATGAGTCATATATTCATAAAAATAATTTAACTTGTGTGAAGTATAGGAATCTCGATAATTCGGATATCAGGAGGAATGTTAAAATTTTCTAGTTAATGTCTTTTCGTCATTTTATCCTTGGAGTGCGTTTCTGCGAATAGCGAAACCGTAGTAAATTTGACGACCCGCGTGGCGGAGCGGTCACCACGCGCTTCAGACAGCCTTAGAGTTCCGGGTTCGATCCCCAGCCTGACATACATCTGAATGTTTAAGTTAGATGTCTTTTCTGGGTCTGGGTGTTTGTGTATTCATCTTTGCGTATATCCATAGCACCTACGACACAGGAGAAAAGTGTGAGCAAGGTTTGCTTTTTTTTAAATAGTAACTGATCAGTTTATATAAACTTTTCCGGCAGTTTGTTTTTGCCGCCGAGTCCAGGGTTGTTTTTCTTGCATCCACAAAGACGGGTTCCCATTCGCTTTTGAACGTGTCCCACGCATTCTGCTGCATTTATTATGCGCTTGTTTATTAAAACATTCCTTTGCCGTTTTCAGCAGATACTCTTAGGAACTGAAACTTAAAGTAAATGAAGAAAAGAAAAAGTTTTTTTTTTCGACCGTCTAGGTTTATCTCTCTTTGACAAGAAGTTTTGGAAACGTAAGACAAAAATTTCGACTTATCTTTAGAATGGCGCGATTTTGACTCTACATTTATTCATTACACGTGAACAAGGCTAAATAGATCAGAAACGCCGAATTCCTTATTGCTATGACTTCGAGGAATCCAATGAAATACGCGCTAATATTTTGCTAACTACGTACGAAGTCAGCTTTTTAACTAACTTCAAAGTCGGTTCTAAGTCTTCAACGATATTGTTAAGTCTATTTACGTCAATAAGGGGTCAACCATAAATTACGTCACACGTTAAGGGGGGACGGACGGGGGTCGAGGTGTGACAAGGGGCGGGGACGTAACGTAAACGTGACGTAACATTTGTAAACGGGAACTTTCAGAACTGCTGTTTTAATTTAATCATTTCTATATGTAAGATTGCAAAATATGTGACGTCACACTAGGAATAGTAGGGTTTCTCAAAAGTGACCAGATAAGGGGTCAAAAAAAATCAAGAAATTCGTGTGACATAATTTATGGACGGCCCCTAATAATTTAAAAATGTACTCTTATATTAATTTTGATACTGTCCTAGAATTCTAAACTATTATTTATTATTCAATAGTGTCACATACTATTTATTACATATACCATATAATATCATTTACTAAGTTGTTCCGCACCTCTCTTAGCATATCTTAGTACATACCGTTTGGAACTGAGAGAGACGTAGTGCATACATATATATATATATTGTGTTAGTACACAACAAATGCAACAATAGTCACGCTCTGCATTCACCCGTTTACTGACCTTTGATTGTAAACCTTTGATTAGATTACAGTTGGTAGATTAACTTTAATATATTGACTTTAGAAAATATATTTTTAATGAAATAATTTGAGGTCAAATTCCTACTTATATCCTACAGGCTCCAACCGTTATGTTGCATAACTAACAATACCATACCTACTTCTAAATATAATTATAACTATAAATTTAACGTCCAACAGTAAATTTCAAAAACGTTTGGGTTTCAATGAAATAAAAATTTATCAAATATTACGTAAAGAACAATTCATCTTTTCAAACACACAGACAAAGCGACACACAAATAATGTAACATTTATTCCCAGTCCACCAAACTATTGCAAATATGTGCGTGGTACAGATATGCAGATTTTATTTTTTTAATGCATAGGTAAATAAGAAAACAAATATTATAATATGATCGAGTGTCACGATCTCTTTTCATTTATTTTTTTTTGAAACCAAAACCTCATTTGGTATAAAAAGACTAAAAATCAATGTTCTGTATACCACGATGTCATGAAACAACAATTCGTTTTATCAAAATCAAAACACATTAAATATTCAACATACCTCCATATTTCAGTACACCACAGTCCTTCAAACATGATTCTGATAGCATTCAAATACACATAACAAAACACATAGTACATATAACAACTAAATAATAAAAACAAAATGTATGCTTTCACTACAAACAGTAAAAAATCTTTATATTATTCATGTAAAATTTATTTCATTAATACACTACGCTATTTCAAAAACACACGTAACGAAATCCTTTTTAAAAATGACTATTATTCCTTATAATAAAAAACAGTTATTCGTATTAAACGTAATATTTACGATGGCTAGTGTGACTCTCCCAGAGACTGTTTTCGCCGGCGTTTGACATTTGCAGCGCGGGACGAATATAGAACTGTGTATTTATTGTCGCTGCCCTAGTGCTTGCATCTGTCGCTTTGTCCGATTCCTGGTATTGTATACACGCGCAAATAATGTTAAATATTTTTAGTCCCTGGTTCTATTGTAGCAGTAGCAATCCAACAAATTTTCAATGGATTTAAAACCGAATTCTGAGATGATAAATAACGTTTTCTACTCTCATAGCCCTCTCACTAGGATTTTCTCCTGTGCCGTGGCTGCCATGGATACACACAAAGACGAATACACAAACACCCAGATCCAGAACAAAAATCTAAATTAATCATTCAGATGTGTCTGGCCGGGGATCGAACCTGGAACCCACTGCATATCAGACCGGTATAGTGACAGCTCCACCCCGCGGGTCGGGTCAATGATGATAGAAAACTTTGGTGGTTCAATTATTGTATACATGTAAATGTTAATAAATGTAGGCCCTTGTCAATTATTTTAGGAGTAGTCTAATGAATCTTATATCGCCTATAGCAGAGGTCGGCAACCTTTTGATTAGACAGAGTCAAAAATTGCAATTTACAAAATTTCAAAGATGGTAAAGAACCAATTTTTTTCCAATAATAAATAGCCTATTTATGCTTACTTAAATAATGAGTATGGAACTAAAGAGCCGCGGCTTCACATCCAAAGAGCTGTATGGGGCTCGCGAAACGCAGGTTGCCGACTCCTGGCCAATTCTAAAGGTGGTAGAACCAACTGTAGTTTGACACTGGAGGTACCATCGCCACACTTATTTCTGCCTAGTAAAAGCAGTATTAAGCGATGCTGTGTCCCAGTCTGAAGGGTGTGGTAAGGGAGACGTGCAGCTGCAGTTGTACTGCTACCTTTGATAACTAAGTTGAAACGTTCGTATAAGTGAATTTTCCGGTGACAAACTTTTAAACCCAGATCGCAGGAGCGCATACTTTTACTTCTTAACACCGTTGCTTTAAGAAATATAAGTGACGATGATGCCGCCAAAGAAATTTATTGTCCCAAGTATCTCCAACGATGGGATATAAAGCATTGAAACTACTTACTTAAGAGTCAAAACACTTTCCACCGACTCCACGTCGACGACTTTCATAATGTTCTCCATTTTTTATTACGCATCAAACAATCACTAAACTAACTTATATATAAGTAGTCAATTATCAATAACACTCATAACATAATAAATAAATACAATTTCATCATTTAACACATTTTTAAACAAATTCGATAACACGGCCCGCTGTTACAATAGTGACATTTTAAATGCATTTAATGTTTTTAAGAATACCCTCGGATATAAATAATTACATGTTCTTTGTTCATTAATGCTTAGGACATACCTGAGTAATATACACGCTTTCTACACTCGTAGCCCCACACTAGGATTTTCTCCTGTGTCGTGGGTGCCATAAACACACAAACACGAATACACAAACATCCAGACCCAGAACAGAAATCTAAACTCATCATTCATCATATTTCTGTCTGGCCGGGAATCGAACCCGGGACCCACTGCGCATCAGACCGGTATGGTAACCGCTCCGCCACGCGGGTCGTCAAATATGTCAGAATATTCTCAAATGAAGGTGATTTTTAATACATATTTTAACGTAAAAATAAGGCATGTCACGGATATGATATGTCGGATCTAGATAGTATCTAGATCTTAGTGTCTAGTAGATCTATACTTCTATACTATCTATACTAATATTATAAAGCAGTAGAGTTTGCTTGGTTGATCGCGCTAATCTCAGGATCTACTGGGTCGAATTGAAAAATATTTTTGTGTTAAATAGTGAATTTATCGTGGAAGGCTTCAGGCTATATAACATCACGCTGTGTTCGTTTGTTTTAATAGATTGTTCTCTAATAAACGCGGGTGAAACTGCGTGACACAGCTAGTAAATAATATAGGAATAATATTACACCGGTTTCGGATACGGTAACCGTATCCGAAACCGGTGTAATATGTAATAATTTCGGATTATCCGTGAGTTTCGGATAGTTTCGGTTACGGATATGTAATAATTTCGGATTATCCGTGAGTTTCGGATAGTTTCGGTTACGGATATTATTTTTTTAAGAAGTTTATAATCGTGAAACCGAAATAAGTCATAATTTGGTTTTATATCTGTTATTATATGCAATACCAATCAATCATATCAGTTACATTTATAGCGAAGTAATTAATTTAAAGTGTTATTTACTAAAAGTAAAAAAATATGTCTCGAAACATATCCGAAATTAACCAAAACTTTTATACCGGATACGGTTACGGATATTTTTTTATTTCGGATATCCGATAGTTTCGGTTACCGATACTAAGCTCCATAACATCCCTGGTTAAAATCAGTGGCACAATATTATTATTAATTTTTAAACATTCTTAGGGTGGTTTGCCTGATTAGAAAACGAACGCGGTACTCTGCAAGTGAGACCGGTGTGATAGCCACTCAGTCACTGAATATTTTACATGTAGCGACGATCTTAGTTCTCAGGAAAGGAAACGCACCTGTGAGCGATTTCTAATAGGAGCCCTGTTGTACATGAAGTTACAGATATCGCTGTCACCCATGGACATCTGTAATCAGCTCCAGATAAGATGAAACCACTACCTATGGTCGAGGACATCACAGGTGCGATGCTACACATGTGCACTAAATTGGAGTGCCTCGGATCAGAATACTTCGTCCGTTATTCGAAAATAACGTTTTTTTTTATTTTTTAATAAGATTGAAGTAACAAACGAGTATGCAGTCCACCCAATGGTAAGAGTATCTATCTATAAGGAACTTCATATAGAACAGGCGTTCCATATGAAGTCAATCGCTGATGCTTTGCTACTCTCGAGGAATGAAATAGTCATATTTTGTGTAATGAAAGTGACCACACCCTTCCACCGAAACGCTAGAACTCCTTCACGCTATTAATAGATATGGCTTCGGTATCTCCCCTCTTGAACCTCACACTTTACACCCTATAATCACTTACTTCCAATACTCGCCGGCCATCTTGTACAGCCGGTAGGGTAGGTGCTCGGCGTTGGGGTCGAGGTCGAGGAGGGCGCTCGCGTCCGCTAACGCCTGCTCCGCAAACGAGCTGTCCGTGGAACAGTGGCTGTAAGTGGGGCTGCCGTAGCGGACCGACCTGGATAAAAGTTAGGATATGAGTTACATACAAGCCTCTCGAACGTTTGCCCTTAGTACGTGTTTTTTTTTTGTTTTGTATAGTTTTGGTAGCAAACGGACATGCAGTCCAACCGATGCCGACTTAATGACACAAAATTACATCTACACAAACATGAGCACGCACGCACGTTCGTATACACGCATGCATGCACGCAACATTGACATACAAAAATACAGAATATGTATACAAATATAGTAGTTCTACCAGACAGAAATCTAATTCAGATTTTAAATGATAGCGAAGTTTTATGTAAATCACAGATTTTTCTTTAGATTACACACTATTCAACTCTATAAATGTATACATTTCATTTTTTTTTGTAATATCAACAAACTCATTCATACACATTAGGCTACATTGTGATATATGAAAATGTGACACAATGTGACAAAAATATAGGACAAAAAAAAATATATCAGACTAAAATGTATGGAAAATGCTTGTATTATATTAGCATTTTCCATATAACAATAATAAGATACATACAATGAAACTACTACACATACAACATATACACGGAAGAACGGATATGAGTAAAAATCTGGATAAACGCCAAGTGTTACATTATACGCTCTAGTACACTTTTGTTTTGTAACGATTTCATAGTTCAAACATCATTCAAACACATTCCATTCATGAAATTAAGTATGTAAAAGGCCCATGTTACCGACGAACGATTAAAGGTATCGTTAAACTGTGAATACCCAACAAACAAACTCAAATACAACTCAATACACTAAGTTAATAACCGTGAACTAATAATTGATGATTTTCCATTACAATAATAATATTATTATAAGTACTAATTTCAGTCCTATAAAATGTATGGTATGTTTAACAGGGCTGCAGTTTCGGTTGTGCGTGAAATAATGTTCACAAAGAATATTCCAAATGCTTGTACTAATTGAAAACCCTCTAGCGGGCATGCGAATAACTTACCATTATTATCGCCATCGGACGATTTAGACCCGCATACGGAAAGAAACAAACAAATGTTATTTTCATTTTTAAATACTGATTAATTTATATTTATATATATAATATACATTGAATGAAAGTGTTGTATATTTTTCCATTGTAATTGCTATATGTTCATTGAAAATGCACTAACTACGTGTGTTTTGAGTCCTGTCAATATCCTGCACATACAAGAATGCAGGCACACACACACGCAATATGCACGCACGTTCAGACGCACGCACAGACGCTCACAGGCGCACGTGCTTACAGGCACACCCGCACGCTCCCACGCACGCGCACACGCTCACAGGCACAAACGCACGCGATCTCACACACACACACGTTTCGATACTAGATACTTATTTAGAATATTTCACGACTTAAAATATAGCTTCATTTTGGACAACCTTGATGAACATAAATTTATTTGCATAGATGTTGTAACATATCATGAGTAGAGGACAAATTGAGCTTTTTATAACAAGCAGTCTCACCGGTCGTGCGTCACATTATGCGCGACGTGTATCGGACTGAGAGTGACGTCGGCGAGGCTGCTGTACCGCTGCGAGCTGGTCGACACGCGCTCATACCGACTGTTGATCTCGTTCTGTTGACAAACAATACTTGTTATATATTTTTTATTAGATGATAATGGCAAGCAATTATGCAGTCCACTGTGCAGGAAGTGGTCAATGCCACTGATTGTCGCATGGATCTATAAGCAAATTCATCCAATACAAGGGTTCAATTAGAAGGCAATCACAGAAGCGTTGCTATACCAGGGCTTAAGTGGTCGCCCAATATTAAATTGAGTCGGCCATCATATCCTTCAACCGAAACGCAAGAATCGCTCCACGTGAAATAGGTGTCCAATAGAAAGAGGAAATAGGTGTAGCGGTGATACTTCTCCTGTCGAACCGTATACATTTAACCACCTTGCCGAATTCATATGAATCTATAGGTATATGTATGTGAGTATATCTGTAAGTATACTTATAAATTTTAATGTCAATGAATATGTATACTCTTATTATGGATATTACATTATGAAAAGGGGGCTCTTCAAACACGGGTTCAAATAAACATACCAAGAGATAGTCCATACTATGTAAAATACCCTCAACTTGTTTAAATAGGGATTGTTGATATTGGATTTTTATTTTGTTAAGTTATGTTGTTATTAATCACTGATTAAGTAGGCAGTGGAACTGGTCGTGATTCGACTGCTATCACTAGTTAACGCAAGCAATCCACCTGATGGTATATCGCACTGTTGTTCATGGTATCTTTAATAGATTCCATAGGCCTACCTGAGGTAGGCCATAGTTGCCTTATTATTCCTGACGACTAAGTTAAAATACCTCGTCTAAACGTGTCTTACGTATCACTCTTTAAACCTGAAAACAACAGCGTTTAACACTGTCGCTAATAACCAGTCATAAGTATAGTGTTGGTGCTTCCTTAGTCGGACACTATGGAAGCACCAACACTATCATAAGGGGTAAGGAGTTCCACTACCTTTACAAATCAAATCGATGTGGCTTACAACTTGTATTGTACTAAAATGATTTTAATAGTTGTCATTTCCATGAGCCCCCCTCTTAAGTCAGTCTACCATTTACGTGAAATTGGTTAGGTTAGGATTTGTTAGCGTTAGAATTATAACGTTAGAGCAGTGGTAATGATCCCAATAAGTGCAATACGTCTTACAATAGACACTATAGACAGGTTTATTGATGAATGGAGGTAACAATTCACTTCTGGTTATTTTACACCTACGATCGGCCTTGAGATACTTAAATACGTCGATCTCGTAAAGTTCACAAGACCATAGCATTTTACCCGACTACGTCAGAAGGAGAGTAAAGTATTTTGAGCGTATGTATGTATGTTCGTACGTATGTATGTCAATTTTTTTGGCACGCGCTACAGCCTAAACGGCTTGACGGGTATTGACATATGGCATATCATTAGAAATGTCTCAGTTTTAAGAGTGACATAGGTTATATAATTTTTAAATGGCGCCTGCAAAAAAAGGGAAAAGGGGTTTAATTGGATTAATTATTTACACGAAAACTCTTTTCAAACGTGAAATGAAATATATCATTTTAAAAATTAAAAAAACGTTTTGAACAGTAGGGTTTTTTTATAGTAAGGCCGACATTATTAGTTGTTACAATTTTGAACAATACATTGATTGACGACCCGCGCGGCGGAGTGATTTCCATACAGGTTTGATATGCAGTGGGTTCCAGGTTCGGTCCCCGGCCAGGTGGTCATCTGATAAGTTTTGATGTTCTGGTTCTAGGATGTTTGTGTGTTTGTAATTGTTTTGATGGTATCTACGACACAGTAGAAAACTCTAGTGTAGGGTTTGAGTGAAGATATCGTGTGTGATTTACCTACTTACAAAATTATAACACTACAATGAAAGGAGTATCTTAATATAAATATATATCGAGTAATGACACATACTCTAAATCGAGTTATGTCTCATTACTCGATAGTGTTTGTACCTGTATAAAATACTATTTTTGTACAAATACACTGACTTTGCAAGAGCCTATTCGTCACTTAAACTTCACGCATTTCAGTGCAAAACGTGTACAAAAACGTGAAGTAAAAACTTTATTACAAACGAACAAAAAGCGGCATCGGTCATTCTCGTCGTCACCGATGACATCATTGATACGCAAGAACTGAGAGCTCGCAAGTTCTATGGATTTTTATGTTCGCAAAAACAAACTATGTAGGTACCTATTTTAACAAGTTGGGGACGGTGCCCAAATCACTTGACCATTTCAGGGGGGTCTTCAAATAACACACTAGGTAACAGGGAAGGGTGGGGTCTAAGTTTTATTCACGCAATCAATGACTATTTAAAGGAAATCTCGGGGTTTTTAGCAAAAAAATAATAAAAACCGTATTTATGAACTAACACGTGGCGTGGGTGGTCGCCAAGGGGGAGCACGGGGGTCAAAACGTGTCAAAAGTCACGTGGTTTGAATACCTTCCCTTGTTGTTCAATTCTTGAAATTATCAGAATAAGAAATTTGACCTTCGTAGCTATATTTTTTTATAAAAATATATTTTTATAATTTATACCTTCAATGTCATTCATCACAAATATTTATGCAAATAACAAGTTAATGGATTTTTTAAATTAATTTTTTCACCTCAAATTAGTTGTCAATGCCACACAAATATATTTTTTCTATGATAATCATTTCCTTTCGCCCTAATAAATAAAATGTCAAGGACATAATTATATCTGGGTAGCCTCATACTTATGAGGCAAATACTGATTCGTCATTAATTTATGACATCATACGTAAGTGTATACGTAAGGCGAAAATGATACTAATGCTGTGACTGACATGGCATTTTGCAGATTGTAACATGGCATGAAATGTGCTATCATCAACCACAGATCGTTAATTACACAGTAATTAATTAGTCATTTCTATTCTGATATTTCAATTATTTTGTATGATATTTCGTTTATCAAGAAATTCGTATATACAGTATGTTATTATGAGTGTCTACCAATTTGCACTTGGCCAGCGCGATGGACTATGGCCTAGAACTTTCTCATTCTGAGGGAAGACCTGTGCTCAGCAGTGGGACAAGAATGGGTTGACGATGATATTATTATGGGTAATCTTGTACATAGTCTATATCCGCCAGATACTATTTTTTAAACAAAAGGATTTTTTGTTATCTAAAAACGTTAGTGAACACATGTTTAGGTTTCTTAACATTTATTTAGCACTACAACATTGAATTGTTTTAAGACCATTACGACGCAATTAATAATTTAATCTTGCATCACTATAATATATGTACTAGCGTATTCGCACGGCTCCGTCCGCTTACCACGGTAATTCGCCTCTTATGTGCTAATCTAGATCAGGGTTCCTCAAAGTTATGTCTACGCGATACCCCTTTGCGATGCTAAAAGCGGAGAACCCCTTTAAACAATTACCGCCATGTAGAGTAGTACAGTAATAAAGCATTAAAGTAATATTCAGAAGACAATAGATATGATCTTAATTAATAAGATAACTTTAAAATATCGGATTTGCGCCATCGCCTAAGATGTCGTCATTACATTAATATTGTTGCGTACCCGTTACGATTACCATGCGTACCCCAAGAAGTACGTGTAATCCACTTCGAGAAACCCTGATCTAGATCATAAACTATCTGTGTGCTAAATATCAGCTAAATCCGATCAGTAGCTTTTGCGTGAAAGAGTAACAAACACACATACATTTTCACTTTCGCATTTATATCATTAGTATGATTTTAATCCAATGAAAGCACGACGCCTAATTTAAACGACTGTCATAAATAATATTAGAGAATATACACTAATATACTTATTTTTAACACGCTTCATTTTATAATCGCAAGTGAGGACAGTGATCGTATCCTGCGTCTGATTGGAACGTTCCACGCCTTATCATTTGACGATCTCTGTTGAATCAACGGTCCAACTTGCGCCGGACGTATGACGTTGGGGCTATGAAAACAGCGATGATCATACGAGATTTGAGTCACAGCGTTAAACTTTTAAAGAATAAAATAGTTTATGATAGAGTGTTGTTATCTTCGTGGGAATCTGTTCTTTCTCCAGAAATAAAATACTTTGCAAAAGGGTGGTAGGTTATTGGGGTTATGTCCCTGTAGTGTCGAGACCAGAGTAGGGCTATAATATGATACAATATGAGCGTAAGTGCTCACCGGGTAAGAGTCCGTAAGAGGCATCACGTTCGGAGGACTCAGGTTTTGTTCCGTTGGAGGTCCCGGAGTCCGATGCAGCGCTGAGGATAGCCACTGGGAGGTTTTAGAGCGGTAAATATGCCACATAAACCAGCGTGGCTCCCACAGAGTTTTGAATGTTTCGCCCTCGTTACAAAAAAAAAGTTATTGGCGTTTATCACAACAGGTGATCTCTAACCAAGCTAGGAGATCGTGCCTGGAGAGCGGCCGTACCTCAACAGTTTCAAAACTGGTACGTACTTAGGTACGTACTTACGCACGGTTGAAAAAACTTCGATGGCGTGATTCTGAATTGTGTGGTACAATCTCGTAACGAGAAGCGGAAACTTCATATTTTCATTATTATATTTATAACTCCGTTAAGAAATGTTTCCAATTTGTAACTATTAAATGAGATGAAGATGACGTTAAAAGATTGTATTAATAAACATTTGACAACATCTACAATCAAATTTAATAATGGGTAATATATAGCTTTAACATGTAAAACCGGCTATCAACAAGCTTATATTGACGTTTGCTTATTACACGCTTGTTGTATTGCCCGACCATCAAGCACAGTTAAAGTATAAAGAAGCTAAGACTTGCTGCGGAAACTGATAAATTCAATTAGCGACGCGGACGGAACGACTGCGTTTTTATTAAATGAGTAATCGTTTATTGCTTACTTAACGACACT
>DWNE01002282.1:0-19275 GCA_018249875.1 Cecropterus toxeus | reverse complement strand
TTAGAACCAATGAAGTTCGACCGGGGAAGTACCACTGCCACATCTATTTCTCGCGTGAAGCAGTTCTTGCGTTTTCCGGCTCACGGCTCAATATATGAGGCGACCATCTTAATCCTCGGGAATAGCACCGTATCTGTGATCGACTTCTGATAGAACCCCTGTTCTATATGAAGTGGGTTACAAATGTACATGGGCGCCAGTAACCACTTACATGGTGGATGGCATGCTCGTTTGCCACAACTTAAATCTATATAAATATACCCGCATTAAATTTAGCTAATATCGGTCATGTATCCAATTGCAGACCACGCTCTTAGTTGCTTAACTTTAGTTAGTTACCGTCTTCACCTGAGCGTATATAGTTATAGGTATGAAGGGAGGGGGGGGGGAGCGAAGTAAACATTTTTTTTCATACCTTTGCTATTGTGTTTGTGTTGCAGTTCTAAAACCGCACGTATAAAACACGAGTGAATAAAACACTATGTGTAGGCTTAGGCCTACACATAGTGCTCTCTTACTATATTGGCCTGATTAACAGTTCCGTTTAAAAGTATGTCAAAGTTTTTTGTGCGCCTTGGCCCAGTCATATCCAAATAGGTACCAAAACAATAGACCGCGAGCCTCTTTGTCATCACTGCGCCGAAGTTTAGAAACAAAGACGTCGAGGGCTCTTCTCGTTTTGTGGAAATTTGTTCTCAGTTACTGAGAAGATTAAAAAGTGAAGTATAAAAGGCCTCCTTTAGACTGTAGTGGTACTAGAAACTCCGTAGGACGTTTTCTTTGGATACAAGATCAATATTTTATAGATATAGAAGTAGGCGATGTTTCCACTCCGATCGAACCATACTCATTCTACCCAGTTAAGCAGTATATGAACATAATTTTTAAAATCTGAGATGATTGGACTTGGACACGTAGCGGTTCTTACTCGGTTCGGTTTACGCGATTTTTTAGTTTCTACATCTTGTACGTCGCGAGATGTCGAAAGAAGAATTCCCCCGGGATATTCCCACAGCGCTATAGTATAGGGCTCTGCCGATACATTGGCGACTAATCTGGTGTTTCAAAAGACGATTGGCAACGGTGACTACTTTCCAGCACTTAGCCAATCTGCCTAGTCGTTAGGTAGTAGAACTCTTCGTGGTTCCACTTTGACAGCACCACCGCCACACCGTATTCTGCCTAATAAAAATGATGTGCAGTTGAAACAGGATTCGTTAACTTATGTAGAACAAAAAGTCATCTTAATACCTCCAAAAATGCCAATGACAATTTTACTGGTATTAGAACCAATGAAGTTCGACCGGGGAAGTACCACTGCCACATCTATTTCTCGCGTGAAGCAGTTCTTGCGTTTTCCCGCTCACGGCTCAATATATGAGGCGACCATCTTAATCCTCGGGAGTAGCAACGCATCTGCGGCTAGCCTTGCTGCCGCAAGGCTGCTTTTATCTGGGATTGCATACATGTTTTACCATCAGCTGAACTGCTCATTTCCAAATTTCATATTTAAAATAAAAAGAAGATTTTAAGGGAAGTTAATTCTATTAACATATAGCTCTACCTCTAACACACCAGACATTGCAAAGTATGACGAGCAAAGACAACAATATAAAGTTTATTTTGCTTGCTAATCTTTCGTAAATAGTACATCTTGAAACAATAACCAAATTGCATACAAGCTTACTTTGAGGTAAGCTTTGCAAACAAGGTTATCAATGACTTATTCATGCCTAAAGCCTACACGAGATACCTACACAGAATGAGGTCATCGAACTGAGTATACCTAGTCTCGTTTAGTGGTTGGAGGACTTTCAATGTAGGGGTGCAAGAGTGAAATCCCAAGCTAATTTTTGGAGTTTGATTTGGATAAGATGACCCATCTTTCTAATATTATAAATGCGAAAGTTGGTGAAAGTATCAGAAGAGTTTTATCATCGTCAAATCCTTTTAGAATCCTATTAGCCGCAAATTAGGTTTCAAAATATAATCTTTAGGATCACAAGATCGCATTTTATAAACAGGTATTATTATAAGAAGAATTCTACCACCTTCCAATCCTATTTCAATCCTATTAGCCACTAATCATGTTTCAAAATAGAATTCCAAACTACAAATACAACTTATGATCTATAATTCTATACGATCACGAAATATTTGCTAAATAAACAAAGCATTGCATGTTCAGAGCTCCTTAAAGCAATGCTCATGAATTGTTATGAATACGATGCCTCGGTTAACTTTATTGTCGAATTAAGTTTGCTTTGATTTTCTTTTACAAATGCATAAGCGATGTACTTAAGTAAGTAGACTGCTAATAGACAATCATTTCAATCCGTACAGGAATAAAACTATGTTGTTAATTTGTGCTTCGTCGAGAAGTATATCTTCATTTAATTAAATCTCTTATTTTTTTTTTTCTGAACGTATGTTTATTTTATCTTCGAATTTTCCTTTATTATTAGATAAACATTTTCTCGAAACCACAAATGTTGAAAAATCCAAAAATTTTAACGTGGATTTCAATTCGTATTCCTGAAATAGAACCCGTGCGTGAGATATTTATAGAATGTAACATCTTAGTTCCCATTATTGATGTATCGATGTCCATATTTCCTTCTTACGCATTTTTTTAAATTTTAATAGTTATACTGTAGTAATCTATTTTTAGAGTATATATTTCAATATTTGACGATTCTTTTCTCTTTTATTTTACAAACATTCCATTAAAGTTATTGCCACAATACTTTTTCCAATACTTCCAAGAAATAATATTTTTTAAGTTTTAGGTCTTTCGTAAACAAAGGATTCGTTGCATTTTTAATAATATAATTATTTGAAATAGCTTTTCCAGAAAATACAAGTTAAGCCGTTAGGTATCAACGACATCAATCTTTGCGCCATTAACTTGCTTATGCTTACTTCTTAGAATTAGAATTATTAAGAACTGCGTGTTAGTGAATTCACAATATTTAAATAGGTATACTTATTGAACTAAAAGAAAATTACAAAAGTAATTATATTCCTTAACATCTGCAATAGTTAAAATGCGTCGCTGCTGTTTACGCCCATCCTGGGAACACTGGGTTCAATTTTTTTAATGTAAATAATCATAATTATTTACTATGACCTTTATTAAAGCCGCAAAACATTCGTTAAAATAATAATGTCAATCAATTAATATAATATTATTAATGAGGTTCTTTGTTTGCGGTGATAAGGTTAAATGTTATTAAGGTTTAACAATGTTTTAGGTTAAACGAAGGACATATTTATTATTATAGCTTATGATATTTGCGCTTATTAATAAATAAAAAAATATAATTTATGGAAAAAGATAAATATGTATGTATCTATATGTATGTATGATGTATGTTTGTAACACACAATTATACATGTGTGCACATTAATCTTCGTTTATTATAATATTAACTGCCATTTTGTTATATTTTTGCACATTTTTAAGTTAGCTGTACTTGTCTACAACCAGGATCACATGTTTATCATCTTTATGGCCGTGTATTTATAATAAATATGTAATCTAGTTGATAAGTCTAAATAAATAATAAATAAATGCGTGTACAACTCAAGACACGCATGTACCAAACTGAAGCTCTTATACATGCTGCGAGTTAAATAATAAATATATTTCGCATAAACCAATCTTGAGTTTTTATATAAGCTATGAATTAAAATCGCTAGTGTGATTCAGGAAGGGATACAGCGCCATCTAGTTCTAGCGCCGACAACTGAGTAGTTACTTCGAGTTACAAATCACAAAGGATCTAAAGAAGCGTGACTTCAAAAACGCAATGAGAATAAAATTCCCTGCGTATGGATACTTTAGCGCTAGCATATTATTTTTAACGAACTTCCAAAGGGAAAGAGGTTATCTATTTGTCACGTTGTTATCTACCGCTATATACAAATGTTTTTAGCTAAATTTATTTATTTGGCAACATATTCAGTCTTTGGGCGCGTTCACTGTTATTAATATTGTAATTCAAAGAATAATTATGTTAATAATGAACATAATATGTATGTTTTTAGGGTATCGAAGCTCTCTTGACTTATCCTTTTTTTGTTCTCGATGGGAAACCTTCAAAAGGTACCTGACATCGTGGGAGTGACGCCAGCTGTGAGGTTTTTACTAAAACCCCCCAATGCCATCAACGGCGAAGAGGACTCCAGGATCTCCAAAGGAACGCAATCTGAGTCCCCTGAGCACGTTGACCCATATGACTCCACCCAGGTAACCGGCTGGGCCCATCACACCCGCTACCATCCGTATTCTATGTCGTATCTTCATTGCTGCAGGTCGTGTCCATTACAGTCCATGACAACTTGGACTAGTTATTTGGTCACATCATCGGGTGATTGGAAGCGAGGTCTCTTTCGTTCTTATGTACCCAGCAATGCAAACTTGTCGAGGTGGTCTGCTGGCGAGCGATGTTACAAAAGATATTTCAGTTGCAAAGTTGTTTCAAAATAAACATGTTGGTTCTATAGGCCGTCTTCTCCACCACATCTCAAACGTATCCATCTTATGACGTGGCACCATCCATGTATTCCCAATTAGAATGGATTTTATGTTGTAAATAGAAATGTGGCAATCTTTAATTCATATCTTTATTAAAGGAATATACAACATACGATTGTTATGCGGATTATCATAAAAATGAAAATGCTTTTTCCCTAATAAATCAATCAGCAGAACGTTTAGAAAGAATAGTTAGTATACGTCAATTCTTCTTGATTTTTATTACATATCGATAAAATACATTGTATGTAAAACTCTATATTGAATAACAAACAACCGTCATTTCTATTTATAAATAGAATATACCTATAAAGTGTAATAAATACGTACGTATTCTGTCTTTATCTAAGTTAGTTATTTCCGAGTGACTTTGTATTGAAGTTACCGTGACACATAACCAAAGGTTAACGTTGTTTTAGTAGATACAAAAAACGGAAGACAGCTATTTTAAATACCAGTTAATCAAGTTCAAAACTTACGTTATTATAATGAAAGTTACTCGTATATTTCGAAAATGATTATGTAGGTACTTCATTTGATGGTCGCTGACGGTTACCGCCGTATATAACCAATCTCAAACTGAATCGATTCGGACTTTTGTCAAAAAAGCGTTGCTACTTGTCAGGACTGGGTTAGGAAGCATTAGGCAGTCCACCTCGTGGTAAGTGGTCGATGCGCCCATGGAAATTTGTGATCAACCCCAGATAACATCAGAGTCTTAGATGAGGTTAGATGCGTCGCTACCCCTGAGGACTAAGTTGTAGCACCTCGGATAAGCTTATTTTCTTTACCAAATCCTTAAGACCCGAACACTTCTATTATTAGGCAGAAATAAGCGTGGCGGTGGTACTTCCGGAGTCGAACCAGAGGACATTCACATATATGATTAACTTCATACAAGTAAACTATACGACGACTCATCACGACGATCGCGACCCATCATTTTGGAAACGCTGCTGCAATCAAATCGATGTTCAAATAATAATATGGCGAAGAGAAACGCCCGAATAAAAACACAACGAGTTCTACCATCTTTAAATTTTCCTAAATAATAGGTTTCTTCCTAGAACATCTTTTAGAATTTCAACTTTATACCTTTTATTATTTCGTTACATAGATCAGCGTATAGCACGCAGCGAAATACATTTCCTAAGCCGATTTTACATTACACGACCTTCAAACGTCTATTACATGTACGATGCATTACGACCTACAGCCTTAGGCCAATATAATTACTACAGCACCCGTGTATTATACACCTTACCGGGCTAGGAATAAGGGTAGACATTCGTATGAATTTTACAACTGTGTGTTAGGTTGCCAGTTTGATGCGATCAAAGACAAGATCTGCCAGTGCTTCTAGATGGTGCTTATAAAATTACAGTATTTCCTACTTAAAAGTACTGTATTTCGTACAAAATTACAGTAAATGACATTTAAAAATAATTTATAGTTAAATCTTGAGTAGAGAAAACATATATTATCTACTTTGACAACTGTGTCCGCGAAATTCGACGAACAAAAAAAGTTCGACGTGTCCTTCTTACATTCCTTGATCAAATTTTGAGATAAAATGTAATTATTATGGAGTAAAATAACAAAATAACATTTATTTGATTAAATTACGTTGTTGCCAAATACATCTACTGTATTTGGCAACAAATTGGCCCTACACTGTATTTTTACCATTAATTATTTAGTAAAAGATGAACACCGTAAGGTTAATACAGTAGTGAGTAGAGCTACTGTAATTGTCTGGAAGCACTGCGATCTGTTTAAATTTTGCAGTTCTGTATTTAGTGTAGGTTCGATTGGATTATTGACTTATCTGGTTAGCATGTTGGTATGAACATTGTACATTTAACAATTCGAATATGGTGAGTGATTGCTCGTCAAACGTACGAATCTTTCACAAAAGATTCGATGACCTCATCGTGTGGGATGTATTTATTGCTGTTTCTCACGTTTTTAATAATTTATATGATAGGTTATTCATGCAGTTCTGCACGCTTCGATCTCGTCTGTGATGGTGATGAGTATTCCATGCATTATTCTAGGTCATAAACTATCTTATCCCTGTAGTACCGCGATTAGAATAGGACTTCGGTATCCCCTGCCTTGTCGTTGTCTGGGGTTGCGGGCGGCAACAGTGGGAGCTCGATCTGTCCAGTCAAGTGACCCTGGGAAGGACGGCAGCATGTGTGGGCGCATGCCGTCGTAAATACCTACAAGCACGGTGAGCGCTGATACTCACCGAGAAAGAGCCAAAAAAAGGCATCGCGCTTGGAGGACTCCGGTTGCGTTCCGCTGGAGATCCCGGAGTTCTCCACACAGCGCTGAGGATGGCCGCCGAAGGGGTTTTAGTGCGGTAAAATCCCACATAACCCAGCGTCGCTTTCACCAATCAGTGGCTGCATTGTTGAACGTCCCCTTAACAAATTATAGTTCTGTCCATGAGCTTACATTATTTTATTATTAATATTCAACTAGTAAACTTGCATGCGGTCTATCTAATAGTAAGTAGCAATTGTCGCTCATGGACACCGTTATCAACCCCCTTATAAGGTCAGTCTTACCCAGGTTGAGATACGTTGTTACTCCTGTGAACTAATTTGGAACGCTTCGGATAAGTACTTATGTCTCGCTTGCCCACCCATCAGACTAAATACTCATATGTTACAACTGTGAGTACTACTGTGAGTACCCGCACGATATGCGGTTTTTTGAATTTCTTTTTGCCGATATTTTCACGGTGAAAAGAAACTGTTTCGCCGTAACCACGATCCATATAACTGGCTCGAAATAAAAAATCGTTTTGGTAATACAAAGCTAAGTAAAATAAAAAATCGATTAATGTAAACAATAATCGATTTATTAAATAATCGATTAATTGTTCACATCCCTACCACAAAGGCTTTTACCACATTCAAACCTGAACCATCTTCATATCCAATTAATTGTTGAACCTTGAAGTCATGTCCAGTGTTTTACATATATAGGCATCGATAAAGGTGCATATTAAATGCAAATTGAGGCTGACTGTTTACCTGGCTACCTACGGACACGTAATGGACTTCGATCTGATAATGGCCTATAACTGGATTGGTAGTACGTAGGCGCTGTGGCATAGTTGCTCGGCTTTATTGGCAGTATTTTATGTTTCATTTGAAACTAGTAACATCGTTAAAACATTTAAACAAAAAACCCGATATATATATATAAATATATATGCAATATATAATTATATTCTTATGAACATTTCTTTGGCACGCGGTACAGCCTAAACGGCTTGACGGATTGTGACGTATGACATATCATTAGAATGGTCTCAGTTTGTAGAGTAACAAAGGCATACACATACATCATTAAAAAAATGCGCCTGGAAGTAGAGGGAAAGGGGGGGGGGGATTTTTTCCCTATTGTGACAATATGGGTAACAAATGAAAGCTCGTAAATAGATCAATCTAAAAATTATATATTGTATTACTTTTACTTGACTATTTCGACAAAAACTCAAATAAGCGTTAAATTAAATATAGAGTATTAAATTAGATGTAGCGTTTAAGCAGTCGGGATTTTTTATTTAGGATTTTAACGATGTTATAACTTTTTTTCAAGGATACCTACCGGAATATGTTTTGCAGTAGTCTATGATCTCAGGTGATGAAAGATGCATTAACAAATTTGAGACAGGTTAAATAAACTTTCACAAAACTATGCAACAACACATTTGACCGTGAACTTAGAAACGACAAGTTACATATAACAAGCTCTATATCCTGGCAATTTATTGTTCACCTTAAAAAAGACATGATTTATATAGTAACATATATACATACGAGTAAATATACAAACGAGTTTAATATGTATACATTTCGCAAAACCAGAGTTACAACTTCCAACATTATAAAGATCATACCTTGGCATTAAGATTCTTCGCCTTCCTATACCATTTTCGATTTGACTTAGAAATATTACTGGTTACATAGAAGACAAAACAGCTTGGGACTGAGCAATAATATATTTCAATAGATAATTAATAGTCAAAATGTAGCGTATCTTACCAAATGAAACTCATGTTCAGTCAAATGTAAGGCAAATTACCAGAGCTAGCTTTTATTGCCATTTAAAAACACTAACTGAGTAAAAAAAATTGCATACATATATTTATACTGACGTTCGTGCTGAATCTTGTCAGTCGAGGGCGTGTTTCGATCCGGTGACAGTGTAAAAAAAACTGATAATTTGTCAGTGTTCCCAAAATAAAATGTATTTATTTCATTTCAATAAAAACCAGCTTGTTTTCGTGTCAATAGGAACTGTTGCTCAAATCCCTCAAGATTGGTCCCTGAAAGAGAGGAGATTTCGAAGAAGAGGGAAGGGACAAGATGTGAGAAAACACAAGACATGGTTGTTCTTCATTGTTCACAAGTGGTTGAACAGGATTATCAGTTTTGCCTTTGTATATCCCTTGATATGCAAGATTGCAAGCAAAATTACTTTCACTATTCAGTCGGCCAATTTCAGTTGTAATACCATATCGCGGTCCCATGATGCAACATCATCATGTAGAAAACATCTCACAGACAAAAAGGAAGTGAGAATGATTTGTGAATAAAATCATTGCTTACTTAGTAATTGTTTCATGTGCTCGTCGTGGAGCGGCTTAACAACAAATTCGTGATAAAGGTTTAAATAATGAATTATAAAATTTTGGATCACAAACGCGTGTAGTTCTGTTAATAAGAGTTCAGTTTAGAACAACAGTTTTACCTAAAATCGATAACAGGTGCGTTGCTACTCCTGAAAAATTCAAGAGTGCTAAATTCTTAACGTCAAATTTTCGAGGTTTCAATATTTAAGTTAAAGTAACCGACTAATAAGAACAATGTTCTACCAAGGATAAACACCGCAGAACTATTGCAACTACTACAACGGAGTACAAATTGAATGTAATTGCTTAATGGTTTAATAAAGCCACTTTTCCCTAATGGGATGTAGATCTATCTATCAAGATAACAAAACCTATACGCTTATTTACACTGCTGATACTTCACAGCAACTCTTACCTAACGGGGTAAGGTTCTTTCAGCTAATTGGAAAGTGGAGTTTATTCCACAATTTTTAAGACAAAAAGCAATCGAGCATGCAGTTCATCTGATGGTAAGTGGTCTTAGTCAACCTATGGACAATTGTAACTTCAAAGACAACAGGTTTTATCTGAGCTCAATCACGGGTGCATTGCTACTCCCAGCGGCTAAGAGTGAAGACAGATGTCTGACGAGATTGGCAGATGGCAGATGCGTAGCTATACTGAGAACTAATTTGGGATGTTAATTAAAATTGATTTTTTTAAAGATTGAAGTAGCAAACTGAATCCATCTGATGGTAAGTGGCCACTGTCGTCCATGGACACTTGTAAGCAACTTCATTCAGAACAGGGATCCTATATAAAGTCAATCATAGATGCGTTGTTATTCCAGAGGACTATGATAGTCGCCTCAATGAAAGTGAGCCGCCAACCACACCCATCGAAACACAGGAACTGCTTCACGCTAGAAATAGAAAATCACTATACCCGGTCAAGCTATACTCGTTCTACCACATTACAAAAATTTGTTGAATATTGTGATTTTCAGGATTTTTTTAAAGAAAAACAAAGTACTTTTCCAGAGGTAATGGAATTGAACTCGATGATAGCACAACAAAAAGTTATCTCTATCTGTTTAGGACGTTGAACTGTTACTTTTAGTGTTATCACCTCCAAAACATGACTGTGATCATGTGTGTTTATTTATTAATGCATAATTTAACCTGCTTGCTTATCATTACTTAAAGTCTGCAGCATAATACCTTTTGTTTGGTACACTAATATAATCAGACTTATATCATTTGAAAAAGATGATTCAGAGATATGTTAGACTGTCTAATCTCATGCATTTCATCTTAATGTTATCTTATTTTGGAAAGCGAGAATTTAAAATGTTGTGAATTAAACTAAACATAGATACACAAAATTGAATAAGTATCAAACACAAAAATCCTGAATGCAAGATTTTTTTTTTCAATAATGAGGGTCGGTTTATTGAAATTATTTTTTACTCAATAAGCGAATTATATGACAACTACGTATCATCAAATGTTAAGTTATGAAGTGGTCGTTTTTCTGTGATGTTCATGGATGGCTACCTAAATGATTTGAAATTAATATTATAAAGTAATACTGTTAATATATCTATCGTTCCAATTGCAGTCATCATGTCTAGTACATTTCCTTTAATACATCCTTATATCATTTGATTTTATCATCGATTGCATCATAACAAAATAATTTGTTATCCTGATGTCATCCTCGCGCCTAATGTTCGTAATGACATTTTATGAACTCAACTTATTTCTTATCAGTCAATAGCGCCAAGAAATAGCTGTGATACAAACACTTTGACAATACCGATCTGCGAATTGGTGTTGGAGCAATTACCGTATTGGTCTGACATGTGGGTTCCGGGTTCGAACCTTGGCCAAACAGATTTTTAAATGATAAATATGATGATGATTGATGAGATGATTTTTTGTGTGTTTGTGTATTCGTCGTTGTGAGACCGTAACAAACGCAACAATTAAAGAATTATTGAAATCATTCCGGCCGTTCACGCTGATACTATGATCAAGAGAAATTGGTATGCATTGTTTTAAGTATAAATAAAAATTCTTAGTGAAAACTAATCATGCAACATAATACTACTTCGCGTTCCTATAAAGACTTATTGGCAAGAAGTATTGGTATTGTATTGTAAGATGATAGTGGTATTAAGTTCTTCATTGTACAAGTGAATCGAACTAGAATAAAATAATTATGATTTAATTCTTGTATGGCCCGTGATATGCAATCATCGATCATTTCGAAAAAAATTAAAGATCCATAACTCATAAAAATTGTACAGAGACCAAAAACTCTTACGTGCAAAAATTTCAGAAAATTTCTATAACTTTTATAGTATGTTTAATATTAAAAACACATATCTTGAAGTACACAATGGCATTTAATTATAATGAGAAGGCACTTTTTTTGTGTGTGATGGGCGGAAAATGACCCTTATCAACCCACTATCGATTTCTCTTCAATTTTTGCATATGAAAATATGTTTTCGTAAGAAATATGAAGGAGATTGGACGATTTTTTCAAAATCATATGTATAAGTCCCAATACTATGGAGTTCTATACTCGTAATATAGTCTATTGTTTTATAATCCGTGACAGATTGTTCTTTAGTATTGTTCCGTGCCTACATCTTACCTCCGTCACTCGTAAACACTTTGCCATGTATGTGTACGTAGCAATAATAACTAATAGCGTGAATAAACAGTTACTCAATGTTTATAGTTACGCTGAGACGTCGGAAAAGTCAATGTTCAATGTTCTACCTACTAGAAATAAAGTCATATGAAAATGTTTAAAAACCCAGCCATGAGTCGAACTTGCGCAAAAGGGGTCCGTACCATCATAATCACCTATAAAAACCGGCAAAAATCATAAATATTTATTTTGTTATGTTTCTAGTATTTCTTGTTATAGCGGCAACAGAAACACATTTGTCAGAATTGTAAATGTTTAGTTATCACGGTTCATAACAGGACCAGCTTTACCATTTGGGTGCGGAACCCATTAAATGGGACGGTAACGTCATTTTGTTTTTATCTGTTCACAAAACCATCTTTCCGTGTAAATGCATTTACATATCTTGAAATACGTTTATTATAAAAAATGGTCATGATTTTAATCTACCTAATATTCATTATAATGACAATTGATGTGAAAAAGAAACATTTCTTCAAATTCTTGCATTTGATATCCATATCATAAGGATGCATAAAGGCGTAGCTTCGCTATGTTGGATGTAGATTGAAGTCACTAATGATGCATTTTCCCTGGGAATTAGTTCTAATCCTCGTTATAAGAAAAAAAACATGTTTAAGATCCACATTTGTCCATACTCCAGAAAATTAGGAAACTCAACCATTTTGACAACCCCGAAAATTTCGTTTAATGACTTGACCATTGTCTTGTTCAGGATCGAAAAATCAGATCTTTATGACGATTTTCGTACACTTTTTGCCGAACCGCAATCTTTCGGCATGGAGTTAATAGTTTTTGCGTAATGTACAATTATAATGTTCTTATTAACGAGCTTCGTAAAGGAAACAGCTTACCTTTGATACATGTTTGGTCACTGGCCGCCAAAATGAGATTTTTCAAAATGGCGGAAGTCCCATGCAAAATGTTAAATACTCTTTATGTATTTGTTTCTAGATAACTATTTCGATAGACATTTTAAATAATTCCAACATTCATCTGTTTTTCCGTCATTTTATCATAATTTCCCAATGATGTATCTTATATCTATACTAGTATATTAAAATGAGATGGTGTGCATCTATTTGTTATTCAATCACGCAGGAACCACTGGTCCGAATTACATCAAAATATGCATCGGTGTAGCCAATTTACCTGGTTATTACTACTTTTGATTTTGATATTTTGCATTATTCAAAGCTAACTCTAACTAGTATTAAATATATGTTTACACAAATCTCTAAAAGCCATATCGTTGCGCCGTATGGAATTCGTCACCCAATCTGTAGACATGGGTTATTTTGGTATAGCGACAGTAAAAACTATATCAACTGTTCAGCCGTTTTTATCGTGAATTTTAGTCGCCTCAGTGACTGTGCTATATGCACGATTAGAAAAACCTACATCCTTTTACATTTATTTATTAAAAAAATATTTTATTGTAAGCACTTATATTTATTTAATACGCAAGTCGGATTTTAACTTAATGCATTCGATGGTGATACATCAGTTTGTGGTACATCAAAATGATACGGTGATACATCAAAATTGACAATTTTGTATTTATTAAAATAGTACGCTTTAATAATGTTGATAAATATAAAAAAGCGCCATTTAGTACGCCGACAACTGCTTTTAACGCATTTTCGTTTTATCGAGTTTCGATGACAACAATCTTAAAGAAGTTTCACTTCATAAACAGACGATAAGAAAGACCAAAGCAGAGTACCGGTTAATCACAATCTGGAAACTCCACCACGCTGCCGCCTGTGCAACTATACGTGAAGAAATAAACTTAACGAACCGAAAGTCATACGTTCCCTTCGTAATCACTAATCACATTAAACTTGCGTAAAAAATGAACCCAGACACTGTTTTCGTCGTTTCACGACGGCCACTAATAGGTTTTATGCCTATTATGCCATCAACGGAATTTCTAGAGCCAAACGATGTACAAAAAGTTAAGTGTGGTCTGACTCATCGTTTCGAATGGGTCAGATGGACGGTCATTTGCGATGCTCATTAGACAAGGAAGCGATCTGACGTTTGATTGTCATTTGCCAGATGTAGACTTATACACAATCATAAAATTTAGACATAGACAATGTGTTTTGAATGATGAAATAAAAATACGTAATTGTATAAATAGAATTAGAAATAACAAACGCATTTTGGATTTCACGCGTGCTTTAACTTAGTCGTAGAATGGAAAAACCACAAACATAATAATAATCTAACGCATTTGTATTTGGAACGCATTCTTGAGACCGCTCTGGCATTTTATTGTTTTTGATTGGATAGTTTTTACAGGTTTTTACTTAACTTCCTTTATTAGGTAGTTAGTATGACTGTCCAATATTGCAACTAAATTTTAAACCAGGTCACACCAATCCACTGAGTAGCTTGTCTTATACAAGTTTGATTTACATGACAATGCGTTGGTAGCTTAGTGGTTACATTACCCGACTGCGTCAGAAGGAGCGTGATGTTTTTTAAATCTTAATGCATCAAGATGGCGGACCAATATTTTTTATTCATAAGAATGGATATTAAATTAAAGTGTTTTAGAGAATAGTAAAAAAATAAATTTACGCTCGTAAAATATTTGTTTCTAAAAAGTAAAAAAAAAAATTAAAATTATTTTTTAATGTATTAATAAAATTTAAATATTTTTAAGTTAAAATGTTGTGATTAATATAAATGTATAAAAGCGACTAAAAATCAGTGATTTAAAAAATATTTATTAAATGTTGCAATGAGACGTAATGAATCTTAATTAAGAAATAACGTGTACGTTGTAAAATCTAGTAGCTAAAGTTAAATACCGTACTTGTTAAATATTAGCAAACACATTGCAGCCGCTAATACTTCATACGTGATCGGTGTTTAAAGAATACGCAATTCGTATTTATGAAGTACTTTAAACGTATTTTTAAAATCCTACCGTTTCCTTATAACCAGTGGCGTAGCGTGGGGGGAGGGGCGGTCCGTCCCGGGCGGCACATTTTGAGGGGCGGCAAAAAAAGATTTGGCAACCTCGTTTTTTTGGTCGTCAAGTTAGATATTATCGTTTTTTGTTTTGCCGACTAAAATTTGTCAATGGGTCGCGAGTTTAACTTCCGTCCCGGGCGGCGTAAGCCCACGCTACGCCACTGCTTATAACCAAACATTGATTCTAAGTATAAATTCGATCGTCAATTATTGACAATCGAAATTTGATTAAGACTTATCAATTTTTCTTTACCACACATCGTCCTCCATATTTGTTTCATTTGAGAGATTAGTTATGTCAACAATTGGAAGATGCTATAACTTTTGTAAATGACGATATATGTCAGTTCTGCTTTAATACGAGAAGTAAACATACAAAATTCACTTCAGTAAGACATGAATTGTTATAGGTATTCTTCAAGAAAGCATTTACGGGTTGCCTAAACTCGTTTTGTTGTTTTACACTGGCCGCCCAGAGCACCAGCAGGCACTAGGTTGATATTACTTTATCTACTTAACAAAAAAAAAAAACAAAGTTCAACAGCAAAGCAATTAATTCATTTAATTCATTAAAAAAAACAATTGAGTACCATCGGGTGACAACATTTGCGCTAATTCTATATTTAAAATGAACAATTATCGAATTGATATTATTAGTTTTTACAGAATTGATATAAACGAAGTTAATTGTTACATTGTACGTTCATTGCGAGGTCATTTTAATTTGTTAACTCACTGTAACCTATTATTTAATTTGTGAATAACTATTGCTAACATAATCTAACTCGGTATTTCAAACTTCCTTTATTTTCCTATTAGTAATTAGCTTTTTATGCGTTTTATATGAAATCGTTTTTATTCGCCTATACAAGCGAAAACTAGTTACATGAATGGAATATTCATGGATTAATGAATCGATCTTCGCTTCGGAGACCAATTATTTAATATTAATCTATCGCAATAACTTTACACAGGGAAGATGTTTTTTTTAACCTTTTGTGTTAAGACCTCGGGACAGTTTCACTTATTTCTTCCTAATAACGCAGGTTAGGCACTGTCTTATTTTGGTTAACGGGTGTGGTAAGAGAGACATACTTATCCAACAGTTCCAACACTTACAAGCTACTAAAGTTGTAAGTAAGCCTTGGACTCAAAAGTTACAACACCACGAGTAAAATTAGGTACGAATCTAATCTGATCTGGAGCTGTTCAGATGTCCATAGGCTGCAGTGAACACAAAATGAATAATAAATATTCACTGTCAAAAATTCGTTCGATAAGAAATACATTAAAACATTTTAATATTAGGTTATTACCATTAGAATTTGATATTTTAATAGAAGTGACCTTAATAGCCGTGAATCTTCATAATAAACATTTGATTCCGCTGATGACGACTTCACGATGGTCACTTTTTAGAAAAGGCTTATTGTATTCGCATATTAAATACGAAAAAGTCTGTCAAATTAGCTTAACTTCGAGAACGTACAAAAACGTAAGAAAAGTACCCTTTACTCAGGCATGTAGGTTTCATCACAAACTTTCCTTCGTTGGTTGCAAATAAATAACTAGAAACTGGATGGAAGCCAGTCATGCGCTTGCACTAAGCAATGCAGATTAGGCAAGATCAAGCTCCTTGCTCCAAACCACTAAGGATTTACATATTTAGACGCTCAGCCCAGTGCTCCTTCGCTCAATTATGTACATATAATCTTGTTTCCAGTTGCAATTTGATTGGGGTTAAAGCGTTCTCAGGTTGGGCGTTGGCGAATTGCAAATCATGCGCTGTTGACGTTTGGCAAAACCTGAGCGCTTTCTTGCTGAGTAAGGCTCGTTAAACAATCGACCTCAGCTGTGCTTATTGCATAGTAATCGTTTCGGTTTGGGCGGCTTTAAGATTGTTTTAATTACTTTAGTTAAATGGGTGTTTTTGTTTAGTTACACTACTAATTCTATATCAAAAATAATGCTTATCTTAGTGGTAGAAAACTAGAAATGCCTAAAATATAGCAATGTTTACCATTAGGCGAAAAGTTCGAGTAATTTATTTATTGCAAAAACAAATCGTACAAGAAATATATATCCGGTATTGTGTGTTCTTAAAATATTAGCGCAAATAACGATTTCTGCCAACGTTCAAAAATTGGTAATTTATAGGAATAAATTACCAATTTTTGACCGTTGGTAGGCAAAAATTAGATGGATTGATTAGTAGATATTTATAACGACGTGCCGTGTGACGATATACGTAACAATTGTACTTAAACTTTGCTTGCAACCTTGCACCGAAACGTCATGCCCATCGTGTTTCGGTGCAAGGTTGGACCAATTTTAATAGAAACAAATCGGGCAAAATTATCTTAGATGTGTTATATGAACCAAAAATCTTGAATACCATCACAGATGACGTCACTATCAAGCATATTTATCGTTATAGAGAGAAAGCTATATGACTTTACATGTAAATACATCGGTATTTACATAAATTAAGTATATAAAACCATAGAAATTTGAAATATACCTACTCCAGATATCGATCTGGAGTAGGTATATTTCAAATTTCTATGGTTTATAAGCTGATATCATCGCGGAATTGATACATTTCAATATGATACTCATACTCACGATATGCAGTGTTGAAGTTCTTTTTTCGCCGTAAGTTACTAATGTAGTAAAAGCCGAGTCAACATACGAACAAAGGCTCCGGCATTACGCCTCATCGGCCTAGTTTTAACTTATCGTCTTTGGAATTCTTATGCTTTTCACATAAATTAACACAATCATATTCAAATTGAAACAGATAGTACAAATATCTTTGTAAAAACTATCACATTTAAATATTTTAATTTTATCTAGTACATTTGATTACTAATGAGTTACAATATCAACTAACGTGGTTCAAAATGGAAGAGTTTAATAAGGAATGAAAAGAAAAGAAATCATAATAACTACATAGTTTGGCGAGAAAAGTAACAAATTCTCAGTAATTTTATTTTTTAAGGGAGTCAGAAAGAGTGTAATAATTTATGAGTGTACATATGTATGTTTGTTTGTATGTATGTCTTTGGCATGCACTACAGCCCAAACGGCTTGAAGGATTATGACGTATGACATATCATTAGAATCGTTTCAGTTTTCAAAGTGACATGGGCTATATGATGCAGACTGGCAGTAAAAACTGCATTTGAATTTTTACTTAAACAATATTATTTTATTCTTAACATTTTGTATGACATTTAGTAGCACAATTGCTAAAAAAATAACTAGGGTAATCTGCTGTTTCATCATTTTTGTGAAATTTCATTTCTGTGAAAATATATAAATCAGTAAATTCAAACAAAAATAAACCATATTACCTACAATTCATTCAACATAGTACTCCAGTGCAATTATCAGCTTATTCGTGATGAAGACATTTGTTGACTCGTTTGTCTATAGATAACAGTGCTAATTAGAAGTATATTTTCCTCGTGCGTAGAAGACTAGCCACATCGTGACTGTAATAAAGTAAGAAAATGAAATACGCCGTTTGATGTTTACTCGACTTTGTCACAAGGAGTATAGTAAGGTCATTTTTTGGGTTCCGTAGCCAAATGGCAAAAATCGGAACCCTTATAGAATCGTCATGTCTGTCCGTCCGTCCGTCTGTCTGTATGTCACAGCAATTATACTCGGATACTCACGATATGCGGTTTTTGAATTTCTTTTTGCCGATATTTCGACCCAGTTACATGGATCGTGGTCACGGTGGTCGTGGTCACGTGGTCACGGTGAGTTTCGCCATTACCTTGTCCCTGTAGTTCCGAGAACAGAATAAGGCTACGGTATGGATGCCTGTCGTAAGAGGAGACTAAAAGGGGTTTCCGCGGTTGCGAGCGGTAAGAGCGAGAGCTCGAGCCGCCCAGCCAAGCGTCTCCGGGAAGGACAACAGCATGTGTAGTCGCATGTCGTAAACACCCCAAGGCGTGGTGAGCTTAAATGCTCATTGGAACAGAGCTCCAAAGGAGCATCGTGCTCGGAGGACTCCGGTTGTATTCCGTTGGAGATCCCAGAGTCCTCTACACAGCGATAAGGACGGCCACCGGGGGATTTTAGTGCGGTGAAATACCACGTAACCCGGCGTTACTCCCATGGCGTCGGGTACCTTTTAAATGTTTCTCCCTCGAGAACAAAAAAAATCAAATCAAATCTAATCATTTTTATTTGTGGAACATGGGTACAATAAAAGTTTTTACAAGGTTCTTGAAGTCCTTCATGTTTCCGCCACAGGTGGGCATACAATAATAAAAGGTCATATTTTTAACCGACTTTGGAAAGGAGGAGGTTATACGTTCGACTGTATGTATTTTTTTTTATGTATGTTCACCGATTTCTCCGCCGTTTCTGGACC
>DWNE01002281.1:0-19279 GCA_018249875.1 Cecropterus toxeus | reverse complement strand
CCTATAGCCATCCTCAATGAATGTACTATTCAACACAAAAATATTTTTTCAATTCGAATCAGTAGTTCCTGAGATTAAGGCGTTCAACCAAAATAAACTCTACTGCTTTATAATATTAGTATAAACTATACAGATTTAGACGGTTAGCAGGACCAAAATTTTTGAAATAAAATTTATATAACAAGGGCACCAATTCCACAAACAATTTCACTAAAGAGGCGGAAATAAATATGATTGTACTATTTATTTGTAATAATAAAAATAAATGACACAAAATTGCGTATAACACATATTATTGTTATTTGCTTAAACTGTGAATAATTTCATAGTATACATGCATATGTCAAGGTAAATCAAAATTATGGTTTTAGTAGATGCCTTCCTATTGTTTAAAATCGATGCAAATGTTTTTAGTTATAACTGGGTTAATGTCTAGAAATAACTTATTATTACGGGTACGAGGCAGTAAGGAAGTGCAAAGAATGAAAAAAAAACACGCTTTCTATACTCATAGCCCCAAACTAGGACTTTCTCCGGTGTCGTGGGTGCTATGGACACACAAAGACCAATACACACACTCAGAACAGAAATCTAAACACTTCATTCATATTTCTGTCTGGCCGGGAATCGAACCCGGGACCCACTGCGCGTCAGACCGGTATAGTGTCCGCTCGGCCACGCGGGTCGTCAAATGAAAAAAAATACTTATGCTTTGTTTTGCTTATTATTTGTTGCCTGTTTACACTATGCGGTACACGGCAATGGAAATTAAACTGATTTGATGGCTCTGTTAGAATATTTAGAAATAAATGGCACTTTATCCTAGGGATGTGAAAAAATAATCGATTATTTAATTAATCGATTTTTATAAATCGATAATTTCTTTTATATCTTGCTATTGATTCTTTTTTTTTGCTTTTTCTTTTTAATTTCTTTTTAATTTATTCTTTTTGCCGTAGCTTTGAATTACTAAAAAGATTATTTATTTCGTAGCTTCACGTACTTTCGACAGTTTAACAGCAACTCTATAATAGAATTACTTGTAACGCCATCTTGTGCATTGTATGTGTTGTTTTGCATAAAAATGTCAACTAAATGAACAAAAAGCATTTGGGTGCTAACTTTATAAAGAAACAATAAAAAATCGATTTATAAAGTGGATTATTTTTTATGTAAAACATCGCTATTTGGAAAATCGATTGTTTGATTTAAATATAAAATCGATTATTATAAAATCAATTTTTGCCCAGCCAAGTCGTCACAACCCTAGTTCAATATCTTGGCGAGTCTTCTTTTCATTCTGAGACTTTCCCATGGACGGTACAACATGATGACATTTAATAAGTATTTAATCTTCGTTTATTTCAGTTCAATATGCCCTCGGCGAGTCCCCGCACGTGCTGGAGACGGGCACGTACACGCAGACGGCGAATCCCCCGCGCATCGCCCTCTCGCCCAACGCCGAGGTGCTCGCGGTGTCCGCCGACGCGAACATCGAGTTCTACGACACTTACACCGGCAAGCTGTACGACACCATCGAGAATGTATACACTGGTGAGTGTCACAAAGTAACATATGATTTTAGACTAATATTATCCCATTTTTAACCGACTTCCAAAAAGGAGGAGGTTCTCAATTCGTGTTTTTTTTTTATTTTTTATGTTTGATACATCAAAAAGAAATATATGTATAGACGACCCGCGTGGCCGAGCGGTAACCATAGCAGTCTGACGCGCAGTGGGTCCCGGGTTCGATTCCCGGCCAGACAGAAATATGAATGATGAGTTTAAATTTCTGTTCTGGGGCTGGGTGTTTGTGTATTCGTCTTTGTGTGTCCATGGCACCCATGTCACAGGAGAAAATCCTAGTGTGGAGCTATGAGTGTAGAAAGCGTGTTAAACCCATTTCTGCCTAACAACAGGGTTACCTATGCCTTGCTGTATTATAGTCTGAACGGTGTGTTAGAAAACATACTTCTCATGGCTAACATCAGGTAAGACTCTGTTCTTGCCTGGGGTTGATTATAGATGTCCATTGGCCACAGTGTCCACTTACTTACAGATGGAGTACATGCTAGTTTGCGATTCTTGCGTTGTCAAGGGGTCGTTGTTGGAAAGGGGGAGGGAGTCCATAAAAACACGCAATATCACTAGGAGGAGGGGGGTGTAGTAATATTTCACGTGTATTTATTTTTTTGGGTTAACGCGCGAATTCTCAACCGTTACGTTTGTTCTTTTTATGTTAATCAAACCTTTAGATGTTATTATTGTAGACTTTACTGTGTTTGTATCTTATAAGTATAAAAAAAAATAAGATTCTCTCTAGGTGTACTAAAATAAGTCTTAAACCTAATTGATACATAGTGATGTATTACCAAGGGGGAGGGTGGGGGTTAAAAATGCCAAAAAAAACATCATGTGGTAGACATGTGTAAATGAAATAGATTCATGACGCGTAATATTAGCCGATCATTCAATATGGCACCACGTATTCCTCGACTAGAATAAGTATTACACCTGACAGTAAAACATCTCACCACACACACATCGTGATATCACAGACATGCGAATGAGCGGCGTTCGACGCGGGCGCGATGCACTGTGACGCGTTCGGGTATGTTCGGATTATTTCGGTGAGATTGAACGCGCGCACCGCACTTGAGAAGAAGCGCGCGCGGCACGCGTACTGCCATGTTTTGAGAGATGGTATAATGCCATGTTACTCAATACATTTGGTATTGAGTAATATGCCATACTATATAATATTACTTTGAAGAGCACTGTTTTGCATATGTCTACTTCGTGGTTCATCTGCAGTGGCTACGCTACGCCAATTAGGTACCTATTGCTTTATGACATATTTTGGGTTACAGTGAGGTAAGGTAACTTACCCGTGAAAAGAGGTAGACCAGTATGTTCGTCTTGGAAGGTACCATCGAGACACTTATTTTTCCCGTGAAGCAGTTCATGTGTTTCTTTGTAATGGTAAGGATGTTGACAGGTTTTAATACGATAATCTCCGGTAGGTAGTTCTCAGGTAAGAAGACGTACCTACTTATCTGTGACTGATTCAGAAGTACCTCAAGTCTACGTGGAGTTTGTTTCAGATGTCCATGTGAGGTAGTAAACACTTATCATTTGATAAACTGTTTTAATGCTTAAAATTTATAAAAAGTTCTCATTTCATTGCCAGAAATAGTACGGGGTGTAGCATCTTTGGACGACTTTGAGTCTAGGGAAGGTATGTAAATAACTGATAATTTCGGCACTGGCCACCCCCAATCAAGTGATCAGCAATTATGTATGCTGCTTAGTAAATAAAAAGATGCCTACGTATCCTATTTTTATATAAGAATGAAATAGCAAACGAGCATGCAGTCTATTCTAAACTTCATTAGAACAGGGGTTCTATCGAAAGTCGATTAGAGATGCGTTACTGCTTCTAAGTACTTAGACGGCCGCTTCATATATAGGTAAGTGAGCCGGCAATAACACCAAAATTAGCCAAATATTAGGTATGGCGGTGGTACTTCCCCGGACGAACTGAAAAGGATGGGTATTTTTTTTTAAATAAAACAAACATACATTGTTCAAAGCAGACTTACAAAAATACAGAGATAATTAATGCAATTTTTTGTCTTCTTTCATACAAACTTAATTTAACAAAATGTGTCAATATTGTGGTGATGGTAACAGTCTTGATAAATAAAGGGACCTAAACACTTTGAAGCTATAACACGAACTAGACCTTTTCTTTTCTGTTTTCGAGGGGGAAACCTTCAAAAAGGTACCCGACGCCGTGGGAGCGACGCCAGGTTATGTGGGATTTTTACGGCACTAAAACCTCCCCGGTGGCCGTCCTCAGCGCTGTATGGAGGACTCCGGGGACTCCAATGGAACGCAACCGGAGTCCTCTGAGCGCGATACCCCTTTTGGGCTCTTCCCTGGTGAGAATTTTCACTCACCGCACCTTCTCTTCTTTACAACTGCATGCGACCACATATGCCGCCGTCCTTCCCGGAGTCAACACGAACTAGACCAAGCTAGATACCTACTATTTAATTTGTTATATCTATATCTATTTGTAGCCTACATAGGTACGTTGGTTTGTTCTTTTCTATAATTGTTACTTATTACTTATATCACTTATTACTTATAATATTATAAAATTTATAAAGCAGTAGAGTTTGTTTGGTTGAACGCGCTAATGTCAGGAGCTACTGGTTCGAATTGAAAAAATATTTTTGTGTTGAATAGTAAATTAATTAAGGAAGGCTATGAAACATCACGCTATGTTTGTTTGTTTTTTAATAGATTGTTCTCTAATAAACCCGGGTAAAACTGCGTGGCACAGCTAGTATGATATAATATTATCATAATTATTTTGTTAGAAATATTTGTCAAAGATTCTGTAGGTACTAACCAACTATAGGTGGTAAATGACTCAAGAATAATATGCTACCAGAATTCGAGATAAAAATATTCAAAAGCTATTACAAGTAATAAAATCTTTTTGTCTATCTTGAAATTCCTAAAAAAATTTAAGCGCAAATTTATTAATTTCAATTACACACTTTTGACACTCATAGATTTTGCTTTTATGTCGTTGGCTCCAAGGACTTATACAACGACGAATACACAACCACCCAGACCTAAAACACAAAACTAAATTCTAGACAATAACTAGACAACGCTACGCCACGCGGGTCATGTTGGATGATTATTAATTACTTGACTGCGTCAGAAGAAGGGTTATATTTTAATAGTTAAATAAAAAAAATAAAAAAAAAACATTATTTATCGATAATTTAATGTCTAGTAGGTATCCGTACACTTCATTTGATCAAGTGTAAAAAAAACACATTGTACAATATGATTTATTGAGGGTTTAACTATAATGATCAGAGGAAAATTTAACGCAGAATTATTTATTAAATATTATTAAACAAAAATATCAACGATCGTATGGTATATTTAGTTCAATTTGACCGAATTTTGAGTTCCGTCACTATTCTCGCATACCAGCGAAATGTTTAAGGGCTCTCTCTCCCATTTATTGTCTATAACCTATATCCGTGTTTTTCAAAGCGTGGGTCGAGGCCTTGTGGGGGCCGCCAAACATGCACTTGGGAGTCGTGAAACCTAAGTAAAAAAAACGAATTAAAGTTCCAAAATATATTTTTATTAACAGAGTTTGTATGAAAGGCGTTCGGCGAAGTCTGTAAATCGCCTCTGGATTACAAAATAAGTAATAATATTGTAAATAACCTCTTTCCTCTGGGAAGTCGGTTAAAAATACATTTATATTATAATAAACAATACCAAGTTACCAACGATGTACGGCGGGGGTTCGAGAAAATATGAATAGGTACATGCCATGGGTTACACGTAAAACATTGGCGAACTGTGTACCTATTACTTAGCCTATTACATAAATAGATTAGAATTACATATATAGATAGAATTATATATATAGCCGAGGTACTTACATTATAAAAAAAATCTGTTCCTACTAGATACCTGCCTATTAAATATATGCTTAGTAAAAATTACATTATAAGATTAGTAAGCAGTTTTTTGTTGACGGGGACATTGGAGACTCATTTACCATGTTCTTTTTTAACATTATACTATAACTTAGATAGTAAGTACTATCCATCCTATTTTTAACACTTGTCAAACGCATGAAATAAAATTTCTTCTTCTTTATTTTTGATTTTGCATAGACCTACGGGGGAAATTACAAATTGTCAGTTGCTATATTTTTTCTTACACTAGGTATCACCGGATTGGAACACGACAACTGAGAAGATACGGCAAGAAACTCAGCGGGTGTGTCTTTTCTTCTTTGAAGTACTTTGTATTTTTCATCTTGTTTATTAAATTTATTACATAGTACCTTCCTACCTAATGATGTAACACAAACACAATGTTAATATTATAGATAGGTATTAGGTATACAACAAGTAGGTACAACCTTTATCAATATTTTATTGGTGCCATCACTGTCATCTACTTACTTTTCCCTTAAAGTATCTAGATAATCCAAGTGCCTAAACTTAATACAATAATTACTTAATGAACAATTCATGAAAGTATGATAAAACAAATTGTAGATGATTTTTTTAAACTAGATGTGCCACGCAGTCTCACTCTCATTTAAAATTAATGATTTAATGCACCAAACATTACATATTATGTCAAGATACGGTATACCTATATATTTTTATTCCTGTTACTTAAATTCAGCAGGTTAGATGCAATTTCAAACACACAGATAAACAAATATATCTGGCCGATGCTCACATACGGGGAACATTCACTGTTGTTGTAGTGTATGAATTCAGGTATTCTGAAAGGTACCTAATCTCACTTTCATAAAAGACGACCATCGTCATCCTTGGTAGTAGCAACGCATCTATGAATCCCTTCAGATGGACTTGTTCTGTATGAAAATGGTTACAAATGTCCATGGGTGGCAATGACTACTTACCATCAGGTGGACAGCATGTTAGTTTGCTGATTTTATCTTATATAAAAATTTGTACCTATGTTCTATACTAACCACTAATTTATATTAACTCCTAAACGTAGTAAAAGACTTAAGTTGGGTTTAATGTTATCGGGTACACACCTATATAAATATCTAGACTCAAACGTGACTAAAATTACCTACTTAACATACCTACGTTTGAAATGAATTAATTGCTACGCTAAACCCTCGGCCAATCCAAGTGTGTAAAGCTAAATACACATTGTAAACAATAGATTTTTATTTCATTAGGTACAAGGTAAACATGCTATAAAAAAGGAAAACTAAACATTAGTAAAAAATCTGATAAATACAAACACAAGTAGGTATAAACAATTTTTCTCAATACCTTTTATTAAAATATTTTATAGTTACTTAAACATTGTCAACAAGTACAATAGTAAACCATCTAAATTGGAATAGTAAGATTATTTTAGGTATTAATATAGCGATAGAAATGTTGGTAGGCGTTACCTAGTAAGTCAGTGTTTCTCAATCTTTCTAGTTTTTGTAGTTGTGAGCTATAAATTGCTATCTTTAGTTACGCGGCCTATTTAGTTTTGTTCTTAAATGTCTCAGAACTTATTTTTAGTGCTTGGTTTTTATTTTTAATACGACAAACATACAACTTTATCATTCGAGTTACGGTAAGTTTATTGTTTTGCTTTGAAGATTACACTGTTACAATATTTTATTGTATAGGTATAGATGTGTTTCAACAAAGTTATTCAAACATAATTAAATACAAATAAACAGTCTTGTATCTATTTTATAACACTTTACATTTGTTACAAATAGTTAGTTAACATAACAACTTGTTGCAGACTCGTGTCCGATATCGAATTCGCAATGTCGAAACGTCGAACGAAACAAAAGTTCAATCAGTGTCCACAAGGTATAAATTTTGCAAACGCAAGTCAGTAATTAGCTACAAAAACGTTCACTACACTGCGCGACTGCCCCCCTCCACGCGCGCGACACACTGCGGCGGCGGAGCGAGCCGCCAAGCTGAGCCAACGGACTGCGGCCGCCGGGGGCCGTCGGGGGCCCCCGGCCGACTCCCCCACGTTTTGCTTTTCACCAATGAGAACGGAGCGCCGCCGCCATAGGTGTGCAGCGCGCGCCGGGGGCGGGGCGCGCGGCGAGCCCGCGCCGGGCGCCGGGGGCTCCGGGCGCCACTCTCGCCCCGAGAGCCACTAGAGGCTGAGCCGTCGAGTGGCGTCGAGTGTCGACCGGTCGGATGTCCGCGGAGGGCGGCGGCTACTCGCCGTGTCCGGCGGAGGCGCTGCCGGAGCTGAGCGCTGCCGAGCTGGCGATGAGCCTGTCGCCCAAGTCGGCCCTGCTGCAGCAGAACCTCTCCCAGCTGCAGCTCCAGCACTCCACGCCCTTCTCCGTCACCGACATCCTGTCGCCCATCGAGGAATACCGCAAGTTGGAGCTGGCGAACAACCCGCCTTCGCCGTACAGGTGCGTGGATCGATCGGGAGGGGGGACCCTCCGCCCGCTGATTTTTCGAGTGGGCCGAAGGTCTCGAGAGTGCTCGAGCGGCGCTCGTAGTCGAAGGATATAGTTCGGTGACGTTTGTTTGTGCAGGTATGTTGTGATCGGCGGTCAAGTGATGATGCGATGTGAATGTGAGGTCAACGATGTGCTTAGGGTACCCGTTGAGTACCTACGGATGGACTCGGACTTACAATAAGTATTACCTCGCGTTACGTTTTGCCCTTTGCAAATTGTCACATTAAGTATACTTAAACCGGAGTTCAAATGATTAACCCCAAAGACGAACTAGTTGAAATAAAATGGACTCACAGTGATCCCCTGCGGGGTGTATTGCTCCGCGACACCGAAATGCCACTCGAAGAATATGTGCATATGTACGTATGAATTCTCAGACTGATATCATTCACTAATTAACTATTGACGCAACTTAGACTTCATTTTTTTTTAACTAAACAATACAAATTATAAACCGAGAACCATGATAATTAATAAATAAACAAAGGCACCGTGCGGATTTATCTGTGCTATCAAAATCAATTATCATAATTATAAACATATTTTATAACTTATACTAATATTCTCCAGTAATATTTAATATGCATTTAAGTTTACTAAATCTTAATAGTGGTGTATACATATAGGCCTAAGTGATGATAGTGGATTCAAATACAAATTTTATGGACAGTTATCCCATAAGTAGTCTTTACAATTACTGGTAAGTAATTTTATGTTTTCTTTTTTTACGAATTCATAAGTAATATTTCTGTTATACTTTAAATTTTATTTTCATTACAATCGTTGCTTTTTTATCAAAATAAAACGTGCAATTTTCAAGTAGGTAATGTTGAAATTGCCTACAACATTAATTATTATTGCTTGTTTGAAAATGTACAATAATTAAGACAAAATAAATACTAAACTTAAAATTCACCGGAGTCAAACAGGAACAGTTTCCAATATTAGCGGAATATATTTTATTTTTGATGCGATAATTATAAAACAATTTTGTCTATTAAAAAGTTTTTATATTTTTTATTTTACATTTGTGCTTCTCTTATTACAAAGCGATATAATATTTAAAGTATTATTATCTATAAATATACGTATGAGTGTTATATATTACAATTTACAGTAAAATTTGTGTTTATTAAAAATATGTCTTAATATAATATATCTAAGCATTTTTTAAATATTTTTGACAATTATACTTGAAGTAAACATGCAAATATATCGGCCAAACTCAATTTTAGACCCCCCGGATTCTAAATTGGAAACCATTAGTAAAAATGACAGCGTTTATTAATTTAAAATAATTACCTACTTAATTTTGATTACTTAGTTGATAAGATATTTTGTACCACGCAAATTCAACATACAATTTACATTTTTTTTATTTTTACTACAAAAGCCTTAATAAAATGATAAAACAAAGATATTTAATTTTCTATAAAAATATAAATACTGTCCTTTTGACGTAATGTTTTTTGCAAATAATTCTTTGTGCGAGTAGATTTTTTCTTTGTTATCTAAAAATTGAAATATTTCTAGTTAAATAAATAGAAATTAATTTTATAAATATTTATAGTTTAAAGAGGAACCCAAGCCTATGTAACTTGTCTGGGATTTTCTGATACTTTTATAAGAAAAAAAAATCAGATTGAAGTAGCAAACGAGAATGCAGTCCACTTGAAGGTAAGTGGCAACTGCCGCCTATGGACATCTGTAAGCAACCTCAACCTCAGTAGAACAGTTCTATCCAAAGCTGATCATAGATGCGTTGCTACTACCGAGGACTAACATGATCGCCTCATATACAAGTGAGCCGGCAACCACACTTTTACAACAAAACGCAAAAACTGCTTCACGCTAGAAATAATAAGGTACCTACTCCCCGGTCGAACTACACTGGTTACACTGGTACCACCTTTACAAATATTCTACATCGTTAGGTACTAAGTAACTAATCATAATCAAATTACTAACGGTTTCCTATTATATGTTTCGGTACTCGTTAGGCATCAAAATCAATCTTCCTAATATAAATGCGGCAGTTTGTATGTGTTTTTACTCTTTCACGTCAAAACTACCGGTTGGATTTCGCTGAAAGTTTGTAAACAGGTGGTTTATGGCCTTGATTAACACATGGGATACTATTTAGGTACCGTGGTAACGTGACCAAAGCGGGCCTAGCCGCGGGAACAATCTAGTATTTACCTATCATCGATCCTAGTCGCTGAAACAATTTAGTCTTTATCATAAATGTGTGACATTCGATAAGTATTACATGTTTATTATGTACCACTAAGTACTTAAAATTATGAGAATATAGGTTCTTTGAGTCGTTAATTTTCTGATACACACATATTTTCTATAAATTAAGTACTTTTATCACATAATTTTCACAAACCTAACAAAAACCATTTGTTCTGTGTAGTTTTAAAACAAAGCACATTTTTGTTTCTGTAATTTTTTTAACTCGGGCAAAATTTTAGGGTGCGTGGTGATGGTCACCACCATAATCAGCAAAATAGCTGAATCTGTGACTCTACGAGCCAAACAAAACGTGGCCAAATCTAAAAAAGGCTATCTATGTATACTATACTGCTATCTTGTAATTATAGAATGTTTGTTTCACGCAAAAATGCTTGCGATCAAACTTTTTTATCCCACATGGTGCAAAGTAAAGTATTGTCACGCACTTTATTATTATCATAGTTTAAAAATACAATTACCCCGAATAAAGTACAAAATTTATTATAAAGTACAGATGGGAACCCTACATGTATGTAGGTATAACCTGAATTTACCTTGTCACTAAAATCTATATAGTTAGTATGTAGGTACTTACTCTGAAAATTTCTGGTGATATTTGCCAGCAAGTTAACAATTTCTAGATCCGTTTGCTTTTTGCACAATACCTAAACAAAGTTTGTTTTTCAATTTGTTTTCTGTCTCTACAAAGTAATCTTGGAACGGCTGACCTATTTCAACGGGCAAGCTCTTTATAGCGATACTTTTAAAATTATTTTTGTCCCGAATCCGTTTCGACACTTTTGCAAACTTTAAAAATAATTTCTAAAATATTCAAAATATTGTAAGCGAGTGAAGACCTACCAGAGATATTGTTCCTTTTTGTACCAAACGAAACACGCAAACAACCAGATGGTAAGTGGTCATTGCCAGCTATACCTGTACCGAACTTTGTATGGAACTAGGGTTTTATTTGACGTCAATCATAGATGCGTTGCTGTTCCCAAGAACTAAGGTGATTCCTCATATGAAACTGCTTCACGCTACCACACGCATACCTCGCTTATCAGGCGGTAGAACCATTGTAGTTCGACCAGGGAGGTACCTGCGCCATACCGATTTTTAGCGTGATGCAATTCTTGCGTTTTGGTGGAAGCGTGTGGTCGCTGGCTCACTAATATATGAGATGAGCATCTTATTCCTCGGGATTAGCAACGCGTCTGTGATCGACTTCATACAGAACCCCTGTTCTATATGAAGTTGCTTACAGAAGTCCATAGGCGGCAGTAACCACTTACCATCAGGTGAACTGCCTGCTCGTTTGCTACGTCAGTGAGATAAAAAACGCTAGAAGGTAGATGTAGACCAAGTCACGGGTAAAATTTCGTAAAAAATAAAATTAGGTCTACTATATTTATTACATACAGAAGCCTGTTAATGGTTATTGGCACATCTTCGTAGACAAACAAATCCTGATAATATTTACATGCCGTGTTTGTACGGAATGACGCAAACAGTTGGTCATCTGTGTATATCTATTTATATTTTACAGGCATCGTATGTTTTGCACGATGACGCTATGTTTATGTTAGGTTTAATTTGGTTTTAAAATGAAATAAAATATTAATGCGATGCGGTTGACTAAATTTAAGTTGCGATAGAGTTATTTATTTAGAGTTCATTTTATATGAGGCATCGTAATCGTATGTTTTGCACGACGATGATATGATTCTATAAGTTTTATTTTTTAATTAAAACAAAAAATGAATTCGGCGTGGTTTACTAAATTTAAGTAGCAATAGAGTCGTTATTATTACTCTACATGGGCTACTAGCGGATCCGAGAACGAGATTAAGGGTTAACTCTTCCCACAAATCCTTGTAACATAAATGTTACTTACGTCAATCCGTCGCATGGTAATATTTCAGAAATCGTAGATATAGAAGTAAAAGTCCCTTCAATATTTCCAAGATACCTTTCATAACGATAACAGCAGACCCTTTTTTCAGGTTTAAATTTCTTATATCTATCTTAAGCTAGACAAGCTTCTATCCCTCAAAACTAAAATCATTGAGAACTACAACTGTACGGAATTATAAGGTTTAATTGGCATATTAAAGAAAACTATAAATAATACGTGCTACTTACACTCCACATACATAATTAATTTGAATATGTTCGCAAAAGTTGAAATAATAAGTACAAGGTAAATATAATGTAGGACCAACTTTAACAAAGCACATAATTAGTTTATTTAAAACATATATCACATGTTTTATTAATGTTAACCATACGGATTAAAACAAGTCATTAAGTATGTTATCATATTGGTTGTTAGTAAACGAATGTCCCTAAAAATCATATTGAACTAGTTGTGCCCCGTGGTCTCACCCGCGTTAAAAATGTAACATAACTTTAAATTGTAATAGCTTGTGGTACAGAAGGTTGATTTAAAATAAATAATACCTAAATATTATCTCAAGATATGAAGTTAGTATATTTTAAAACCATAAATTAAACTCAGTCGTTTTGATGTGATGCATTTTCAAATACAATCAGATAGGTAGATAAAAATTATGACCGATACTAAGTCTTCTAAACAGTTTTTTGCAAATATATGCGATGTTTAGACGACGGATTTTTTATTTTTTTCAATTATCTTTCAATATTATCCATTTAAATATATATGGATAATATTTATTGGTAATGTTGATATGTGTAAGTAATATGAAATATGAATCGTCACTTTCACTACATAATTAATTTGTGCATATATTTTATTAAAATGATATTTTGTATTAATTATTACTTACCACTGTATGTAAATAATAAAGTTGGTACCTATTTAATTTATCGTTCAGAATGTTAGAGTAAATGTAGAGTTAAAAAATAATGGATGAATGGAAACCTTCGGACCCATTTCCCTACTTCTGTAGCCATTTCCTTTTTATTTTTGTTACACAAACTTTTGTTCTTTATTGTTTACACGTGGCTTAGCAGGAATATCAAAATTTTGCTTACTTGTCACAGAAGCGAAATTACAAAGAAAGTTGAGACGATTTAAATGGTAGTATCATAGACACCATGTACATATGTAGAAAGTTTGAAGTAAAAATAATAAAATATGGTTAATTTCTTAAATAAAAATCGAACCTACACTTAGCGTTTCATTATATCGTTGTACACAATAAGAAAATGACATTAAAAAAATAAAAAAAACAACATAGTTACGAGCTCTCCACTTATGTGTACGTTAAACACGTTCGCATGTGTGTCACTCGCATAGATTTTATTATTATTTACATATGAATTTTACATAACACTAAGCGAACGGTAGTGTTTACTCGGCACAAGTGGTCCCGGAGTCACACCTATGAATTTTGCCTTCTATTTAAACAAATTGAATTTACATGAAGACAAACAAATTTCGAGTGAAGACAAAAAAACATAATTTAGTCACGAAATCTTTGCGTTTCTGCGAACGCTGATGGGAGATGTTTTTTTTAATTGTTTTGATAGATAAAATATATGTGTTAATATTCTAGAGGTGTGTGTTGAAGTTTTAGGTACCTACTTAGTTTAAAATATGTTACGAATTCTTGTAACGAAACGAATAGTTATAAATATACTAACTAGTGAACTTGGGCGATATTGTTTTGCAAGAAAAAAGATATCAACACCGCCTTTTGGGTAAGTACCCAATTTTTATGCTTGGGCCAAGTATACCTACTGACTCAAAAAAATCATATAATATTGAATTTGTTTTTGCTTGCAAAAGACAAATTAGGTGGGTACATGTTAATGCATAAAGACAGACAAACATTATTTTAATTTAGTTAAATACAATTTGTCATAAAAAAATCAGAGTATATTATAAATATCTTATGCGTTTTTTTATAGATCAGGCAAACTACATGCACGTTTGCTAAATCTTTTATTTTTATTTATAAAAATAAAATGTAGAGTTTGATAATTAAATTTGTCGAAAATAAAACTACGCCCTTCGCAGTAGATATTTTATACTATAAACGATTTTGAACTGAAATTGACTACACAAAACAAGATTTTATCAAACTCTCGTATTCTCATATTTGTCATATTACATATGGATTTTTGCATAGAGGTGAATAAATGGCAGGTACTTAAAAAGGCACAAAGAGTTCTCGCTTTTGATACATTCGCTTACTCAGCTCAATATGTCATTCAGCCATTTTCGAGTTTTAAGATGCATTGTTAAATTTGGGAAATTATTCCAATAATTCCAACGTAGAGGCACTACGACTTTTTTTAATTAATTTCATTTTATAGATAATAAGGTTCTTTTCAATTGGATGGTAATTTTTAGTTCCTATACCTCATACTTCATAATAAACAGTCGTACACAATATTGTTACATAAATAACAATATTGTGTACGACTATTTATTTTGTATGTCTTTTTAAGATTGCTATAATTTTTCTATATTAAGTATTTACCCGTGAAAAATGTTGTCTATTTGCTATTATTTGCTAAATACTAATAAATATTAATAAAGTTTGGTTCAAAGGCAAGAAGTCAAGGCAGGAAAACAATATAAAAAATAATTTACCTATATTATAAAAAAGATTATCTCCTAGAGTTTAAATTTTGATGCTTTTTAGTAAGTTAGCGATATTGCAGCAGCTCACATGCTGACATTGCTTGGTTACTGCCTTAGTATTTATCAATTCTTGGTTGGAATTGATATAATTGCTTACAATATAACAACAATATGAATATATGGGTATTGCAGCCAATATACAATGCAATGTCAAACTCATTAATCATTCATTCGTTCATTTTAATAACCTTTTGAATTATTATTGAGTCCTTTTTAAACACGGAATCATTTATTGTCACGAATATTCCTACCAATATTGGAAATTTATAGTTTGAGAGCCAATATTTTTATTGACATTTTGACACAAGAAAAAATTCAAGCTACTTAGTACTCTTCACATGATAAGAAAAGGGTTCTGGATTCGAAGACAATAATCTAAAAGATTAAATTAAAATTTGGTTTTAGGTCTGTTGGCTTCGTATGTTTACCTTTATTTGTGACTATTCGAGGCACTTGTGATGCAGCGATTTTACTAATTGCATAGACCATTGTAGAAGTGTAGAAATATATTTTCTTAATTTTCATATAATTTGAAATATGACATAGATTTGACCTTTAGACATCTATCTTGTATAGATAGGTATAACATTGTTGAAGGCTAACTTGACACGGCCGCTGACTCAGCGAAGCAAGGTGTTGAGCTACATTTTTTTTTAGATTTTCGTTAGTTATATTTGATATAAAGTTTAATAAAGTATTTGTTGCTTAATTAGTAGATTATATTTATGTTATATCAGCAACAACTTTAACATAAATACAGTGCTATATTATTGTTTTAAGACACAAAAAAATTGTCGATAGTTAAGTTAGTTGAAGTACACAGATAATATATTATTTATATACGTGCTTATGGAACGTACAAAAAAGTAGCTAATATAAGTACATGTAAAATAGCATTTCTACATATACATATATAACGAGTTTTTTCCTGCGGCATGTCATGTACTTCGGTAAGAAGTTTCCTATGTGTTATTCCAGGTTATTAACTATCTACATATGTGCCAAATTTCATCCAAATTAAATAGTTTTTTGCGTGAAGGAGTAACAAATACATACATTCTCATAATCTTTAACCTTTATAATATTAGTAAGTCATCTATTTCTGAACGGAAGGTTATTTCTATTACAGGGTATAAATTATTGTTATATTTTTTTAAATTTAATAACAGACGCACTGATAAGCATGCAGTATGTTGCACCGCGTTTTTGACGTATCATTTTCATTATTTAGTGAGTGTGACTCATAATATCAATGTGTAGGCATGCATACAAATATTCGTGTTATAGGTCTGTACGCGTTTTGATGTGCGCTAATAACCGACTCGGCTAATTCAGTCAAAAGTTTGCACATCCATTTGCAAATGGCCATTTGCGTATTCGTGCATTGGTGAGTGAACTGCTTTATAGTTTAATGACGGTGAATGAATTCAACGAGAACAGCTCATAAACGTTATTGTAGCCATCATTCTTAATCGTAAAGTATCATTTTATTTTTAAGTTTGTAGAATTTACTAGCTGTGACACGCAGTTTTACCCGCGTCTATTAGAGAACAGTGTCATAAAAAACAAACAAACATAGCGTGATGTTATATAGCCTGAAGCCTTCCACGATAAATTTACTATTCAAAACAAAAATAATTTTTCAATTCGAACCAGTAGTTCCTGAGATTAGCGCGTTCAACCAAACAAACTCTATTGCTTTATAATATTAGTACAGATTGTAGTTCAACTCCGGAGGTATCGCCGTCATACTTATTTCTGTCTAATAACAACGCATAACGCGTTGCTGTGTTTTGGTCTGAACGATAAGAATTGAATGATAAGAGAGACATACATACATATCCAAAGTGATTCAATACAACTAATGCTGGGGGGGAGACATGTATCTTTGAGTGCCATGAAAGGCCTGTCTTAACTGAGGTTGATTCCAGATGAGTCATCTGGTCTGAGCTGACCTAACCAGTGGCAGTTCCCGCTTACCATGAGCTAGACTACACGCTTTTTGTGCTACTCTATCACATCAAAAAAAACTGTGCGGATATAAACTTATCAACGTAATTGTCCATTAAATTGTTAAGTGGATACTTAACTTATATATTTAATCCTCTTTTTTCGAAAGTTAGTTTGTTTCTACTGAATTTTAGCTTTAAATTATGTAATTGACAATTTGTAATATTACCGTAGTCGGTACAGAAAGTCTGAAATTGCGACGGCAAACGTTTATGTATTTGCCTAATAGTTTTAGCATTGCAGATAATTAACCATAGACTCGTATTAGTTGATACATTAAAAAAATAAAAGATAGAGCGAGTTTGGTTCGAGTTCTTGCGTTTTGGTGGAAGGTTTCAGGCTCACTTTCATATGAGGCGACCAACTTAGTCATCGTGAGCAGCAACGCATCTGTCAGATAGAATCTCCGTTCTATATAAAGTCACTTACACGTATCAACGTGGCATCGCACACCTATTTCTAGCGTGAAGCAGTTCTTGCGTTTCAGTGGAAGGATGTGGTTGCCGGCTCACTTTTATATGAGGCGACCATCTCAGTCCTCGGAATTAGCAACGCATCAGTGGTTGACTACATATAGAACCCCTGTTCTATATGAAGTTGCTTACAAATGGGCGGCAGTAACCACTTACCGTCAGGTGTGCTGCTTGCTCGATTGCTACTTCATATTAATAAAATAAAAAATAGCATTGACCACTTATCATCAGGTGGACAGCATGCTCGTTTGCTAGTATAAATTAGGTTTTAAAAAATGGGTAGTTATATATTTATTTATTTCTGTATATTTTGCCACATTTTTTTCTATATTGACTCTCGTATATTAAAAAATATAAGAACTTATTTAGTAAAATGCATTAAAAAGTTCTATTTTAAGTGTAATTCAAATCAACGTTATTCTCAATGAACTCATTAAAAATTAAACGCATTGACAAGAATTCAAAAAGATACATTTTTCATCTTAATAAATTGCTCTTTATCTAAACGTGAAGAATTATGTAGTGGTTACAAAGGAAAATTTCTATTAGTAGGTCTGTAGGTGGGTAGGTACTTAATCCATTTTGCGTTGAAGTAACAGCTTTTATGAACTACTTTAACGAAAGCTCATCGTTAATGAAATTACTTGCTCCGCAATTAAACAAACAAAACGTCGCGGATGAAAAGAAAACAGCCTCGGATCAAATGAAATTATCCCCAATTAAAACGTGCTAACCTAAAACAGTTGGCGCTAAATTTTCCCGCCCTGTCAAAACTCAATTTGTCAAGTCAAACATCGTAATGGCTGCTTGGGGTGATTTGTCCACAGAACACATATCTGGCAGAAATGCTTTTTGGTTTTAGACGTTTTTGTATCTACTTGCGGGTATCCGGTTGCGGTAATTTTTTGCAAATCAAATTTAAATCAATAAATATAGACGCCTATAACATTCAATACACTGTTTTGTCATTTCTAAAATAAGCTCATCCAAAACAACAATACACTTAGATACCTAAATATCATTTTAATATCGCACAATTAGTTAAATTCCATTCTTTTATAACAACTAAACAGTATTCATTAATGAAAGATTTTGCTGTACTATTCTTTACTTACAATACAATTTACATGAAAAAATAGTTCTATTAATATCTTAACTAGGTGCTTGTTTGACGATATTTATATTCTGTCCCTTTATCGTCCATTCTTGTTTAGGTACCAGCAGTGTCTATGCTTTACGTAAGGTTGGAAATCGTATCTGAACCGTTTCGCGCTGGCTTGAATGGAGATGGGCCGTTAGGGCAGAGGCAGATTAAATTGTGTAAATAGGGATTAGTTAGATAAGCCCGCCATTGTTCATGTGACGAGTTGGCGCCACGATGCGATGCGTGTGGCAGATTTGGGTCACACCCATTCAGGAAGTGTCTACAGATTAATGATTTAATCTGTGGGTTTATTTGAATGAGTGCGGTGTTGACAGAGTTGAAAAATCAAAGTGCAGGGGGATTTTTAATAATTACAATTATTGGCAAAAATTTCCATTAGGAGAAGCCTTCGTCCAGTTGTGGACCTTAAAAGACTGATGGGCGGATGGTACCACGTTAATATTAATAAATACTTAAAATTAAACATTTGTACCGTTTGTACAAAGTATAGTAGATAAGTACTTTGCACGAACCACAGAGTGCATCGATAAAATAAAGTGAGATAAATTATAGTTATTAAAATTTAACTTTGGGTGCATTTCGAAAGTCAAATCTAATAGGTATTTTTTTTTTAAATCTAAGATTTTTTTTTAATTTAAGATTTTATTTTTATCATTATTAGTATAACGTATCTACCCAATGACCAAATTATATTTTGTGACACCTACT
>DWNE01002280.1:0-19284 GCA_018249875.1 Cecropterus toxeus | reverse complement strand
CTTTCAAATAAAAAAAAAATTGTCAAAATCGGTCCACTCTAACCATCCATTTCGATGTATCAAACATAAAAAAAAAATACAGACGAATTGAGTACCTCCTCCTTTTGGAAGTCGGTTAAAAAACACTTCTACGTCTACCTAACCTGGTATTTCTGCAACGTATTAAAAAAATATCACTGCAAAAAATAAATAATATTTACATACAGCATTTATTGCAATTCCGAATGACTATGCATTATTAATTAATTATAAACCGATTTTTCCTCAAACTCAATATGAAAGATTTAATAGTTTTCTTCAGAATTACGTTTGAATCACATCCTTTCATAAAGGAAAACGGTTGCTATATCCACCAATAAAACTGCTGAATAATGGTGATTGCGTAGATGTTTTTGTTTACTTTACAACCTAGTTTGCTTGTTGTAAGCGGTCAGTGCAAACAAGAAAAACCTTGTTTACATATTTTATGCGATTTTTAACAATGAAATATGTATAAGGAAGTCGAATATTTACATCAGGATTTTTAAAAAGGAAAAAGAAACATTTAGAAGAATTTATATATATGGGTGCTTATGTACTTAACTTCAGACTTTGTTTTTATTTTTCGTATAGGAAGTATCAATACTTAACCGTCTGAAATATACAAAGAGCTGTATTTCTTTCATTATCTATTTGCCAATATAATAAATTAGTTCGTAGTATAAGTACCTATACGTAGTATTCATAACATACAAATAATAATCTTATCGCATAATCAGTATATTATCGTTATAAAATCAAAGTCAACGTTTTATTCTCAAATCAGTTGTATTCAGAAATAGGTCAAAGCCTAAGTATGTCAGTATGCACTCGACTTGACCTGAATACGCTGAATAAGCAATCCGTGAGGTTACAGATTAAGTGAACCTAACACAATACATTCACGTAAAATCTTATTTGGCCAATTTATTATTTACACGTCTTTCTCAAAGTGAGCGAAGTTTTCTCAAAGTGGAGAGTTACAGGGGAGTGGAAAAGAGTCTAGAGAAAATCGGGGGTTTATGAAGCGGTTTAAAGCGGCTAGTTCGGGGGTCGGCAACCTTTCGAGTCTAAAGAGTTAACAATTACAATTTACAAAATTTCAAAGCTTTTAAAGCTCCACATTTTTTCTTGCTTTTTTATTTTTATAAATATGAAGTGGCATTCGAGCAAGCAGCCCACCTTAAGGTAAGTGGTTACTGCCGCCCACGGACATTTGTAAGCAACTTTACATAGAAGGGGTTCTATACGAAGTCGACCACAGACGCGTTGCTACTCCCGAGAGTGGACTGAGATGGTCGCCTCATAAGTGAGCCGGCAACCACACCCTTCCACTAAAACGCACGAACTGTTTCACGCTAGAGATAGGTGTGGCGGTGGTACTTCCTCGGTCGAACTACATTGTTTCTACCACCTGGCAAATTTGGCTAAAATCAATAACTTATTTATGCTTATTTTCTATTTTTTGAATATTTTAAACTAAAAGCAAAATATATATTTTCACTACGCCGTTTATTATGTTCAGTTTCAATGAACTGAATGAAATGCCTGATATTACATTGATCAAACAATGGTGGGATGGTTAAAATAAAATTGATGTTTCAAAATAGAAGATATACAAAGAAGTTTGAGAATTTCTGGACTGTAAAATCGATAATAAATAATAAAGTTATTGCTGGCTATTGCGTAAATCTTTGCTTATCTGTTATGTTTATTAATTAAAATGTCATCCTTACTTATGGACGGAGTAAACAAGGAGAAAAATAAATAAAAGGATAGTATATAAAAAATATTATAAAATATTTGTATATCTCATAGTTTAATTAAAATTTAGGTAATTATTAGGGCTGTACAATTTAAAGATAAGGGCTGTAAAGATATTAATATTATGTTTTTAACCTGTCTGTGAATAATGATAAATTAAATAGTTAAAAATAAAATCTTTATAAGTTGTTTACAGTTGTGTTTAATTTTTCTACCTCTTTGAAAACAACAACAAGATAAACAATAGGCGGCTTCATTATAATCGTAGGTGTAAGTACAATAAAGTTCGTTCTATAGTATGTTGAATAAATAAGTATGATACAGTTCAGCTTGCAATGTTCTGCACGTGATAAAAAAGCAAATATCAACAAAATCATATTAGGTACATAACATAAAATAGCCATTGACTTGTGTAACCAACTGAAATATGTTTTCCCCAATATAAATCGCAAATGTTGCTAGTTCTGATAATTGAGATGAAACGCTACAAAAAATGCAAGTTTTACTACATTCTTCGAATCAGGACACATCCACGATGTTCATGACGGTATCGCTAAACGAACGTCAGAGTTTATCATGACTTCCAAAGACGGGGCAATGTAATGTAGTCTTTAGTCTTGGTGCTTGAGGATGTCTGCTTCAAAGCGGAAATAACTCTGGGTCTATGAAACGCTCCCTTCGAGCGTTAATCGATCTGCTTTGCATTGCGTGTGTCATCTTACGTACCTTGAAAATTGCGCTGCATATTGTAGTGAAATTTGCCAACATTCGCTCAACACCCACGCTGGCTGCACCAAGGGATGATTTCGTGGCCGAGCGGTAAAAGGTAGCCCCGAACAACCTTAAAGAACTGTAAGTGCTCAATCAAAACCTATAAACCTTTATATCCCCAGGTGATGACCTGGGCTCTATGATGCTCAGCGAGAGCACGCTGCGCGCGCAGCAGATCACCTGCCCGTCGCTGGCCTGGCTGATCCCCTCGCCGCTGTTCTGGAAGCCCTCCGAGGTCCTCGTGCAGACCGACAAGTACAACTACACCATCAGCGACCTGCAGAAGCTATTCACGTTAGTACCTATATATCGAATACCTATCAATGTGCTAACGGCTGGCTGTTTAATATTAAAAGGTCACTGGTCAAAAGAACGAAGTCCTACCAGATGTTGATCGTGTTGACTGACTAGATGTGACTTGTTATTCCTATGGACTTAGTTTGAGTACTTAAAGTAACATTTAAGAGGGTGGCCCTTCAAATCAGAACACTACAATAACAATAGGTATGCATGTACCATGTAACCGCGAAGGATGATATAACTATTATATTATTACATGCACACGGATACACGATCTGTCCGACAGTCGACACGTGCTGACGAACCTTACATGTGTAGCAAGTTGCTAATTTTCGAAACCATTCATGTGTTTCGTATAGTTCTTAATTAGAGAACCCGGTTTGTATAACATGTTGACGGATTAATGGATCGTTTATTAATTTCTTAAATGTGAATCTTTTCTGTTCAACAATATTTAGCGTACCCAAATTATTGAAAGATATTTTGATGAAAGCTAACTTGCCCCTACTGTAATATTTTTAATTGTTGCTGTTTTACGTTATATTCGTTTGCGAATAATACAAAGAAATTAAAACCTAAAGTTAAAATTAAAGGAATCATAAGATAATTTTTGAAGAGAATATTGTTCCAGCGACATGGAAGTGCCAAATGCGTGGGAGATGCGCAAGGATACGGAGAAGTACACGCAGGACTTCAGCGCGCCCGGCGTCGAGCTGCATTGTCTCTACGGGTACAACATCACCACTGTCGAGAAGTAAGATGCTTATGATACAGTGGTAAATTATTTACGTCTCCATTAAGTTATTATGGTTTTCATGGATTTTTATCACTGTTCAACTGTCCAAAATGTCTAAATGGATTTTTATTTGGATTTAATGTATTATAGAAATAACTATATTCAAGTAGTGACTTCAATAATAAATATGTTAAATTACATCAATACCGACGAACAGTGCTATGCGATAACATTGATTAATGATTTGAAGGTTGGTGTACAAGCCGGGCACGTGGCTGGACGGGTACCCGACGCTGGCGGGCGGCGACGGCGACGGCACCGTCAACGTGCGCTCGCTGGCGGCGTGCGAGCGCTGGGCCAAGCGCCGGCCGCGCGGCACGCTCAACGGGAAGCCCGTCAAGGCGCTGCGCCTGCCCAACGCGGAGCACCTCAAGATCCTGCACGACCAGCGGGTCGTGGACTACGTTGTCACTGTTATGCAACTAGGGGGTAGTTTTGTTACATTTACCGCCACACCTATTTAAAGGTGGTAGAACCAGTGTAGTTCGACCACCGCCAAACCTATTTCTAGCGTGAAGCAGTTCTTGCGTTTCGTTGGAAGGGTGTAGTTGCCGGCTCACTCGTATATAAGGCGACCATCTTAGTACTCAGGAGTAGCAACGCATCTGTGATCGACTTCAGATAGAACCCCTATTCTATATGAAGTTGCTCTCGGATGACCATGGGCGACGGTAACCACTTACCATCAGGTTGACTGAATGCTCGTTTGCTACATCAATCTAATAAAAAAAAAGTGGAAAGGCAGTGAAACCTGAAGATAGAATCTTTAACCCACTGCATAATAAACCAGTATGGTAATTATTCCGCGTAGGCAGTCAAATTAAAATGTAAACATTACAGCTATGCCTAGCCGCTGAGAATTCTGAGGGTGGCTTATCAATTTTTTTTCACAGGCAATATAATTTAACAGCTGCGAAGATTGTTTAAAAATAATTTACCTGTGATTAATAAGTAAATAATGTGCTTTAACAAAGGAAATGTAACGCGTACACTATAACATGTTTTATTTGTATTATTTTAATCACTATACATAAAATCCTACTTTTGTTTTCAGGTACTCTTGTTAACGACAAATGAAATTGAACAGGTATTTAAAACTTCATTAGTATTTTAACAATATTACAATGAAGAATCATTTTAAAATGATAGAAAATGCATCCTTTAAAGTTACCTAGTAAGAGAAAAGGTTACCTCCCATATATTTTTGTATTAAAATGGTTAATAAAATAACCTAAAAGTTTTCATAAAAATAATATAAAAAAAAATTGTACACTAGATAGTCAATATAGCCCATTCTCTGTATGCGTTTGTCAAATTGAAGTGTTATAATACTCATTTTATGGTAACTATCTTAACTGTCTGTATGGCAATCACTGCAATATGTTTTGCTCAATTTATTTCTAGGTTTTAATAGTCAACATATTTTAAAGTGTGAAAAACAAAATGCGATCGTTTACTATAATTAATTTGAAAAGATTTCAGTAACTTGTCTAATGCAGGTATACCTCAGAATTACCTAAAGTGACTTTTGTTTTAAGATTTTACTTTGTGTCATAAAGCTCTTAAATCGGTTTCAAAATAAATGAATGCTCTCTAGTTGTTTGAAGAATAATAGCATAATATATTTAAAAGTGTTTTTATTTACATTTATATTACATAAATAAATAACATAATATGTTTTAATGTTTAAATTCTATGTATTGCTATACTTTATTTTTACTGGAGGAGTACCAGTAATAGTTTATAAATTTATGTGAATCTCATGACAAAACCTAATTTAATTGTTTCGTAATAAGATAAAATATTGATTGAAATTAAGGTGCTTACGTTTAAGGTATTTGTTGTTAAAGCATTTAAATCGGAAAATATGGTTGCTGTATATTTAGAACTATGATTATAATAAATATAGAAAATATTACATTTCTGTCGGGAAAATATTAGGAAAATTTTATAGTCCATGTAGTGTAGTAATATACATATTACATTATTTCAGAAATGTAATTGTAGATGTGCAATTTAATGTGATAGATAAATAATATTTGATTAGATAAAATAATGGAGTTCTCCGGACATTCAGTGCCTATTTCTATTTAAATAATCGCAAATTAACTGGCTCTTATATAATTGCACTTCAAGATTGAGATTGAACGTACGTCATCGCTTGTAGATTTAGGTCCAAAAGTATTTTACTAACTACATAAATATATTTATTGTAGACTCCAATATTTCCTTCACATCTAATACCTCTATTGTAATACAAGCTTTACGGCTGTGATATGTGACCTCTCTGTGAAATGATTCTATTTACTCTTTATACTCTAGTTTTGTGTCGAAACTATTTAATTCTCTTTAATCGATATGGTGGATACACAAACGTCCTAAAGTTTAAAAATTTCTGTCAAATTGTCAGCTCTCCATAGTCATTTTTTATTTGTAATCAAATGGTAACATTTTTCGTTACGCAAATATTTACTTGTGTTGTTATTTTTATGTGAATTTGTAACGTAACAATGATTGAGGTCGTATGGGAGCGTCATCAATAACATGTGAAATGTGAACGATAATAAATTAGAAAATAAATTGTATTTTTATTTAACAATCAGCAATAACACTGTAAGGGCGTCCCAGATAATGGCCGCTTTATTAATCATAAAATTATAATACATTAATGTATCGCAGGGTTTCTGAACCAGTGGCTCGTTGCGGCTCTATAAGTATTGAATAAAGTAATCCTTTTATCCTACTTTACTTATCTACTTTAAAATATACTGCCACATACTGGTTCATGGCAAGACACAAATGCATTAGATTTTCAATCATGATTAATCCGTGATTTATTATATAGGTATTTACACACTCCTCACCTACATGACATGTATATTCTTGTAGAAAATGTCATTGGTACCCCTCCAATTAAGACCGTTTAAAGACCTCCTTTAGATAGCCCAAAATTTTGGTAACTATGGGTACTGGAATTATTCCAGCTCCCAGTTAGGAGCCCGATAAACGGAAACAAAAAACCATTCTTCTATTTCAAATAGTATTTTTTTGTCCAAACTGATACCCACTCAAGCTAGGTTGACAAGATATTGTAAATAAAAAACAAAACTAATAAAATTACGTCAAGTATAAAACGCTTCGCCCTTTTTCAATTGCTCGTTGGATATATAAGTGACAAGCTTATGGATAACTAATAGAATCAGATACGAACTAAGCGGTTATTCGTAAAACAGAAAGTTATAGCCCATTACAGGAAAGAATATGCAAGTGTGACGAGATGTGTCACGTTTTTGTAAAATTTAACGTCATAATTTGTGTGACACAATTTGTAAATCGCCAATAATTTTGAATAATCTCGCAACCAAATTGATCGACGACTGCACTTGACTAGCTTCCGTATCTGGGGCGCCCTTATTGACACTTCATCCCTCCGGATTATCTTCGTATTGCCTGGAAATTACGAATATAATCAATTTTTCCTTTTTATAAAAAGCAAAATGTAGTTTATTTTATGTTTAAAAATACTATAAATTTGAAAAGAGAAATAACCTGTTTATAGTTTAGTACAAACAGTTATTTAACACGTGTTTGCAATGAACCAGCGTGGATTAGAGTTTGTGCCGCCGTGATTCCAGGGAGCCAGTTGTAATTAATTAGATGGAATATTATTGTCATAGGTTAATACCAGTTATTAAATAAGATCTGTTGTCAATAAAACACATTCGTAATAAATATGTATGTAATGTTCCAAACGCCCAGTTTTGTTCACATCGACATTTCTCGAAACTTAACCATCGCAATACAAAACTTACAACTTACAAACATACGAAAGATCACGAGCTATAGTGATCGGCTCCAACGTGAACCGTATACATAATATAGATACAGATCTAGCTACATTATTATTAATGTTGTCATTTTTAACAAAGCAGCAGTTTTACAAAAAAGTACGATATTCTGGACTACTTGGATGGTTGCAGATTTTTTAATCATCTAAACAAGTGTCTGTTTTTATCGTCAAAATATTTTGTGATAAAATAAAACGTCTGATACTAAGAAAGTTATTATATTAAACAATATCCTTGGTTAATACCACAAAATTTTATCTAATCACGAAAGCATAGGTGTATAAGTTCTGTTGTTTCTACGTATTACGTTAGAGGACTTATTTAATGTTTAGACATTATCGTTGGTCGACACTCGAGATATACTGTTTATATCTGAATGATGTTGCCTTTAGTTTCATAAGATATTTATCTATAATAATGAGGTTACATTTTAAATTTATTTGAGCTTCTTTTATATGGGAAATAAGTACAGAGATTAATATATAATTGATTTGTTTGTAAATATTTAAAATGAAGGGAGATAAATGAAACATGCGTTTTTACTTGCTATGTTATGAGGTGAGGAAGATCATAGACTACATCAAACAAATCAATTAAATTGTAGTAGTAAACGTAGAAAACCACCATTTCTCAGAGATGCCTGTTCGCAGATTTTAAAAGGATCTGAATCGTTAAAAAAGTGATTAGCATTTTTAAACTTACAATATAATGTTAGCAGATTGAATCGTTTGCGTTTATGCAGACCATGGGTTTTAGTTAAATATTCCACTCCCAAATGTTATTGAGTTAACATATAAATAATAAGCATTGGGCACCGATATACATTTTAATAATATTTCTTAACGAATATTAAATGTATAATATTTATTATTCAGTAAAAAAGGATTAAAATAGATATATTTATGTATACAGACGTTGTGGTAATCATAACTTAACTTTGAAGTTCTTACTTATGGATATTATACTCTATATATAAACATTTCTGCAGATTTCAACAGTTTATACAATATTCAACAAGTGTTATGGTTCAGACGCTTACTAGCAAAGAAAACAGTTTTATTTATATAATACCGGTTCAGTTTGTCAGTAAGCCTATGAAATTTCGAGTAGATGGATGAATTTTACATATCTGATACAATAGTAATATCAATTAATATACTTAATAAATGCTTACATTTGTTCCTATAGTAACAAATTCCAATTTACGCTAAGTTTAACACCATTCGCACTACAAATCGAAATAAATACTAATTCAACTTAAGTAATACAATACATACATCGTTACATACCTATTTATAGCAATAATTAAAACTTAGTGCATTTCGCTTGGTTTGTAAAGGTGCCAATAACCCACATAGAGACATAAGAAATCTTAATTCCTAATAAAAGACATTGGGTTCTACATAATTGTAAAATTTAATTGGGATAGTTTTGTGAAAAGGTTACTTTTAGGGCTTTAAACAATAAATCCTTGCAATAAAAAGGTGAGGTGATTTTCATGTATTAGAAACAAACTTAAAACTTTTCATTCCAAATTCTTTGGCACACTTTTATTGATTCGGAAAAAATATGTAACCGCACACGGAAAATACAATTATGGAAGTGGATAACAAATAATATGAAAGTACCTGATTTAACTTCATACAGTTGTATATCATAAAAAATCGCCAGGAAAATAGATGATTACTTCCAAGGAACAGAATTTCACTTTGTGAATAAACAAGGAATGAACAAACACATTAAATAAACTTACTCTAGAATAAAGAAATAATACATTATCACATTTAGTAGAGAACATAATATACACACATTGAAATAAATAAATCACATAACTAACTCATAGCTCGAAATTTTTTGGTTAAATAATTTCGTCTCACACTTCAGTAATTGTTATCAGGTAACGGGTACATGAAATAATTGAGAATCTTTATATACTAGAAATAAAATTAATATTAATAGTATACAGGATGAGGACAAAAAAGTAGTTAAACAAAATACAATATCATGTATTTTTTTATATCAAGTATAATATTACATAACAATATGTTTTGCCATTCAGACTCCCTTCATCCTAATACGTTAATACATTTTACCCTTCTAAAATCTACAGAGACTACAGTATTACCTGATTTACGCCACAATTCAAGATATACATAATTATGCATACGGAAGTTAAGGCAGCACATTTGTACAGTGTACATCCAGCTATCAACCCCCACAAATTGGTAACAGCAGCTAAAATTACCATACATGACAATTCTCACGCCACAATACATATTAAAACGACCAATTTCATTTGCCTTTAAGACATTTAAAATAGGTGCTTTAATTAAATTACATTTTAATATCAACATCCCTCTACATCCCCTTAATAATACTTGCATTGTTTTATTTTCGTAACCATATCGCATTTGATAGATCCCATAATATATTATGTATCCTCAACATTACCATAAAAGCATAAATTTACTTATACGATAAGAGATGGAGCCACATGTAGCTTACTTTTGAATCACACTATCAAATTATTCAACACATACAGCCATAGTTATATTAATATTGTTATATGTAGACATGACTACAATTAAAAATCTTTAATATAATGTAACAAGACGAAATTTTTATCTCTTTTTTATTTAAATTAATCTTTATTTTCTCAATTTATCAAAAATAATGAACTTTTAGGTTTCGTACATAAGAATGATTAATTTTATCTAACTCAATTATTCCTTATTGTGCATAAGAATGAACCAAACAGACAGAAGCTAAATTTATTAATTTATTGGTGTATTAAAATTATAATGAGTTAAATAAAGACATTTGTATTTATATAGTATGTGCTATATTGCCAATTCTTATTCTATAAGGCCCTTACTTAGCGAGCATTATATTAGGATTACAATTTAATGGTGGCCCTAAACTAGCTATGCTTACTACGAGCTGTGCTATGGAACAGGTTTTTACACTTTTGAACATATCCAATATCAGCATAAACTAAAACTTTTGCTAGTACTAGATGCCTTCTTAGGGATATTAAAACGCTTACTGATTCTACCTACGTTACTATAAAAACCATTACAATTCTATTCCTAAAAACTAAAAAGTTAATTTAGACTTTTGGGTTTTACTTTTTAAAACTAAAACTTTTTTTTTAATTCCCCACTGAAACTCATCTGGATATTAGCATAAATACTCATCTCGTTTAGGTACACCATTATACTGATATAAAGCCGTTGAGTATAATTTTAAATTGCATTTGCTACCAACATCTACATACAACATAAACACTTTCCCGTCTAAAACGTCACTACACGAACTCACGTTGTTAACGTACCGCACCGTACAAATTGTCCTTTTTTCCGAATCAGTTTGTCTTCCGTCTTGAGGCGTTTTAACAACATTTTTGATGACATTTGTCCCCACGATACCCGAGCACCATGTCTCAATATAACAGAATACTTAAACACTAACATAGTGTATAATGAGAATAAAAATATACTTAATATAATAGTACCCTCCCATCATCCGAACTTTAAATGGTATGATTTGAGTCATTGGACCAATTATTGAATTGTATAGTTTAATATTTGGATTAACATTTAAAATATTTATCCTAGTTCCGGTATATCTACCGGCACTAGGAAAATCATTTATTGTTCTCATTTAAGTGTCAATTGAATCTTATTGAGGGATAAAGATCTTTAAACTTAACAGTTATTATTGAATTTAATCACCTATCGTCATTTGTTTTCAATCTGTTATTTCTGACTTATTCATTTTTATGTTCGTTTGATGTTAGGCTATCATTCAACAACACCTCTAATAACTCATGTAATAATTGACATCTGTAAACAAACTTATACCAAGTACTTAACATAGAAAAATATCATAAAATTCGAAACATGACTGGGTACAAGCGAGGACTAGGTAATTGGATTGTTGATGAAAATCCTTAAAAACGCTAGTCAATTTTAACTTTATTATATTAAAATAAAGATTAATTTAACTGCTTCTTTTGATGGCTTATCAATTGATCTGTCTGAAAATGTTGAAATATGAGGACCAACAATCCAATTCCTGTGTATATGGCAACGAGGCAGCAATGGTATGTAATTAAGGAGTTGTGAGATAATTATTTTGAAAAATAGATTTAAGAGTGTCTACATAATGTGAACATTAAGCAAATGGAGGTGATACAAAAACTTGATTTCTTTAAGAGTGACGATTAGTTTTACTGCTGCATTTTTCACTTTGTTATTTGTAAAAAAATCTTAAAAACAATGTGGTGAACCAAAAATATATTTAATTCATTGTACTATTACTATTTGTGTTAAGCTTCAAACCAAAGGCCAAGCTTCATCTTCACACGATGCAAACACCCCACAATCCATTATCAAAACGGTAGTAAGTCACAACTCCGTCGCCCCCGCACGCCTACAAGCGGAACAAGACAAACTGATAGGCGTGGCGCTACCTGAAGAGGTCCGGGCGGTAGTACACGTAGACGGCGATGAGCGCCGCGGCCGCTGCCAGCGCCACGCGGCGGCCGGCGGGCGCGCGCAGCGCGGGCGGCACGTAGCGCTGCAGCCGCTGCAGGCGCGAGAGCAGCGGGCCGGCGCGCGGGCTGCGGCCCGCCTGCCGCCGCCGCATGCGCTCCTCGTCCAGCTTGCGCTGCTCCTCCCTGCAACGCGATTGATACATAAATGTATTTTTTCTTATGTATATGTATCGGTATGAAGGCTGTCGTAATACCGTAAGCATTCTCTACTAATGACTGTAAAGTCAGCAAATATTTACATAACATAAATAGGTAAAACAAATCCAGCATGAAAACTATATGCCATTTTAAGAAAAATCTCTTTAAATGAAGAAACGAAAAAAAAAAATCGAGCGGAAGAACATAATATAAGTCTAAAAATTATTTTTTTATATATATTAAAAAATGATTAAAATCTACAACAAAAAATATGACGCTATATTAACTTTCTTGATATCAAAATAAATTCATGCCAAAAACTATATTTACTCTCGCCTTTCCAGCGCGGCAACTTCGCTTTCGAGATCAGTGGGGTCGTTTTCTTCGTACAGTTTTTTCGCAGTCACCAAGATGTCTTCAAACGGTAAGTCATCTGGTAACTAAAAAAATAAAACAAAATAAATTAAATTGAGTGAAATGTACACTATTGTTTATGTTATACACAATAACTCCTTACGTTACAGCTAAATAAATGTATGTAATATCTTTTCTTAGTCTCAACAAAATTAATATAATTTAGTTTCCTTTTTTATGAATCTTTGGTATGACAGTCTTTGTATGTGTCCAAGAGACATGAGATCCATGTAATTAAAAAAAAAACTTAAAAACTAGCATATCGTGAGTACCCATTACATATCTATTTCGCGATAACATTACTCTAAAACCATAAATCCGACTAACCCTCGAGAGCAAGCAGTGCATCATGGCCATATCGCAGTCGCACTGCAGCACCTCGGCGGCGCGCTGCAGCACGATGGCGGCCGTCACGTACACCGGGAACAGCGGCGGCGCGCACAGGAAGTAGTCGTACAGCCGCACCACGTCCGTGTAGCGGTTGAGGCTGTGCCCGAACCACGTCAGGTACCATGGCAGCGCGAACATCGTGCCCACGCCTGCCCTGAGAACCGACAATATCACAAACGTATCATCATCATTCATTTCATATCATCATTACTATTTATTTCATATTATCATCATTATTAACAATAATAGGTACTGTCCCACTGCTGGGCATAAAAAGTAAATTAAGTGCAGATTGGTAAAATCCACTCATTTGTTTTTTTATTCTTTATTTTTACTAACATTATTACCGTCAGTGCTCAATTATTAGACGACAATAGTTCGATAAAATTCTATGATATGTAATAAATCTATTTTGACTAAGAGCAGCGAAATAGCACTGCTGCTAACTAATTTGGATGGGTTAAAATATGCATACCAAAAGAAAATAGTTACTTTGTACGTAATTATATTTTGTATATAAATAACATTGTGGTCTGTGATATCCAAATGATGATATTAAACATACACCACAGTAACGATAAAAAAATTCATTGAATGATTAATTAATATAATATAAAATCAGTATTATTCATAATAATTATGATGTCACCATTTTTGCTGAGTAACATACAAGTCATATAAAACACATAATTAAATATAATATTGCCACAAAATCTCAATTTACACTTATCCCTAAGAACAAAAAACAAATCTATAACACATGGAACCCGAAATTGAGTAATATAAATCCCCTTAGGCTTCCTTTAGGACAGTATCAAAATACACTAACTTGTCCAAACACTCTGCTAGTCTATCATCAGCTCTCCGCACGACTGGTAGCATGTAGTTGAGCAGGTGTTGCGTGGGTTGCATGGTGGTCTGCATGAAGGGCGCCAGCGGAGCGGTCGGCCCGTACGACAGCCGGCACAGCAGCGGAAACGACGCGCGGTCTCCGCACACCAGAAGTAATGTGATTGCGACGTCGTGGTATCCCTAGAGAAAGTAATGAAAAAATTTTATGTACATTTATGTACTATACTCGTATTTTAATTTTTTTTATGTGTACACAATATTAGACAAAATGATAATCTGTTATGATTGAATCAGGTATGTATTTAATGTATAATTAAGCAAAAAAGTATACATAATATGTGTTATGTACACCTCTTTCAGTTCTTTTGTTACTACCTACTTACCTACCTTTCATCTGCTACTACATTAAAAAAAACTTCAAGTGTGATCTTAAATAGCCTATAAGCCTTCCTCAATAAATGGCCTATGAAACTCAAAAGTATTTTTAAATTCAAACTACTAGTTGCTGAGATTGCCACATTCAACCAAACAAACAAACTTTTCAGCATTATAATATTAATAATATGTATTTATAAGTACAGAACTGAGTGTTTAATTCTGTATTATAAATATTTATTAATTGAGTTATTAATGTGTTAAGTTTAGTTTTTTAAGTTATGTAGATCAATTTTAACTTATAGTGAGAACTAAGCAAAAAAAATACAATTAATTGAACCAAATTGTGAATCTAAACCAATGTCAGATCAACCTGAAGACACACAAAAAATCATTAAAATCGGTCCAGCCGTTTAGTTCAATGAAATACACACATATAGACGGATTACATGATTACCTAGAGATCCCACAAATCTTGGACAAAGTAAAAAGATACACAGACAACTACAAGACCCGTCTGATAAATCACCCAAACCCATTATCTAATATGCTCCTGCAACCAAATTTGATAAGAAGACTCAAGTGAGCTGACGTGCTGACACAATAAGGGGAGATGGAGCTGTGGCTCTACCTAGCGAAACCCCAACCTCACACAACACACCTGATTATAATCTATCAGACTGATCACAGGTCCCAATTAAAGAGGAAAATATATATATAGAGATTGAACAACAATGCTTTAGCTCATACACACAATGCAATGGTCAAGTCTATGAACTAGTCATTTGAGTAGTTTAGTCACATACATGTATTGTTTCACAAAGCGCACATTTTATCAATCAAATTTTTGTCATTAGAATAATATTATGGTGCTCAATGACATATCAATAAAGTGATATGAGATTGTGTGCTTGTTTTTATATGAGTCAAATAGATAAAACATAAATATAGTAGACTAATAATTTAAAATAATATACCTACAAGTAAATACTGACGTATTTACTTGTAGGTACTATGTCTAGTACAGTAAAAGGCTCCTATTTGCGAAGGGTCATTTTCTGCCCACATTCTGCGAATGACCGTCAATACTAAAAAAACTAACGCTAAAGAAGGCACGGAATTTGTTTCCTCATACAGGGTACAACCACAAATAGAAAAATTTGTGTTTGTAGCTACAAATATAAGAAAATGATCACAATATTTTTGCCCAAATATGGGAAATACAAACGGAGTTTTGACTGTACATACATATTTATAAGTACATATTATATTAATAGAGGACAGTTCAGTATCAAATCCTACTTTTATGTTGTTATTATTTTTTTATGGAAATTCATGATATCATTTGAATTAAGGCTACTGGGCAAACTACTTGTATTATGAAAGTACAAAGTTTACTGACCTGATAATATTTCAAGTGTGGGTACTTGATGATAACTCGTAAGATTAACACAGTAAGCTGGTCTTGCAGGGCCACTCTCTGTTCGTATGGAATGCCGGGGGGAAACCGCTTAAGTGACCGGTTTACATCTAGTACTACCTATAATAAAAAAAATATATTACTTTCCAGAAATTTGGATGTAATTGTAAAATCACCTAATTTTAATTAATGGTAATTAAAAAGTATTTTACAGGATGGTAAGATAGACTTATATGACATTGTGGGGGTAGAAGATAGTATTATAGTTTGATTTCTGCCTAAAAGCAGAGACAAAAATCTGTATTATCATATTAAAATCCAGAAATACTGATATTAAGCAGTCTGTGTATATTTATTTACACATATGTTTAGATTCATTGTATATAAAAAGGTCATCAAATTGAAACAGACTATAATTCTTATTAAGCTCTGTTGCAAAGTTGAATTATGTATTACAAATGTCCCCACCACTTGTGAATGTAAATTGTATTAATATTATAAATTTACCATTATTGGTAAAATGAAATAATTACAATATATACCTAATTGTGAACTTACCTGATTATATTCTGCATGAGTTGACAGTTCATCAAGTGAAGGGGGATCGGTGAGTTCCTCCTGAGTCACTCCCACTAATAATGGCCAAATTTGTCTCCTATATTCATCTAAAACATAGTTTATTAACATAATTCCCATATGAACATATTAAATATTACTTTAATGTTGTCACAATACAATGAAATCGAGAAAATATTCAAATTGTATGATTAAACACATCCGATAAACGAACTTATATATTTTTGATGACTGGCATTGAAAAAGAATGACTAACCACATATTAATCCTCCTTTGGTTGTGGCGAAATTCTGCCATTTTTCCAAATTAACCAGGTCCGGGTTGCCGAGGCATTTCTCCATCTCCTTTCGCTTTGCCGTGACATCGGGATCCTCGAATTCGAATTCTAAAACATATGAAATAATTGAGCACCAACTGTGACCAACTTTCACTAAAATTTTGATTTAATTAATGGTAAACATAGAAAAACAGGAATAGCAATATGATTTAAATTCCATGGATGTAATAGGAAGTAAAATCGATGAAAAACCCATAATATTTGTTTATGATACCTTGATCGAACTTTAACTCGGAAGGCGTAGATATGTCATCTATATTTTGGGCGTGATTCAAGTCGAGGGACTGCTTTTTCGACGGTGGCGAGCAGTCCCCGTTCAGATTAGACTTCTCCTCGTAATCCCCATCGGGGCTGAAGGATTCCATTGTCGAAACACAAAATTAATCGAGCAAAAACATTACACCATCCTTCTGGCCGAGAGAATGTGATGACATTTCGCATTTTTCTGTAATGTGTCAAGTTTAGAAACGTGATTGACTGTCTCGTTAATGGACAATACAAGAATATAAGAAATTGCATCTGATTATAATACATTTATTGTATAAAATCATATTTGATCCCTATTAAAATAATCACCCTTGATTATTATTTGAAATAAATTTTGTAACATTAAGACACGGTTTCTAAACGAATTTCATTTGACAGTTTTGACACATTTGTAGTAGCCGTTCCATTAAACGCATTATTTTATACAATGAAATTTCTTATACACAGTATAGAAATGTCGATTTTAAAGAAACAATACAATATTTTTAGTATATTCTTCAATTATTTAAATCGCAATTGTGCTATCATTGCTTTAGTAAGGAAAGGTTATCATAGTTCTATGTCGTCATAATAAAAAGTTTACTAATGTAACATATGACATCACAAACCAAACATCATGGCTGCTAGCATTTTCGCGCGAAAATACAAAGGGAAATATTTTTTTACCATTTTATAAAATGGAAATTATAATCCCATAGTTTAATACACTCTAAAGACATAATATACTATTTTAATAAACATTTATCTTTATATATTCAGATGTAACTTTACTTTTGTAGTCGTTGCATAAAAAATAAAAATATACGTTTTTTGTACGAATGAAAAAGGTTGTTATAATTTTGTATCATAAACAAAATCAAAAAGGTAAAATTGTCAATATCTGTCAAACTATCCTGTTATTTTTAAAGAACTATAAACCAAATAAAAATCTTATGAGAAAATTAATACCAAAATATTTATCCAAATGGACGCGAATATGAGAAATGAAGAAATTGATATAAGAAAAATCGAAGATATCATAGACATACAAAAGGCCAACGGTAATATAAATGTTCGTCAAGTTGCCTTTAATCTACCCTCCAAAATCGACAGTACAATATCTGCCAGCTTAGCAAAAAGCCTAGAAACTGGGCTATCGAAAGTTAAAAGTGAGCGTACGAAAATGAAAAGCAAGAAGACACGATCAAAACGGCGCAAGTGTTCCTTGCCAGACATAACATCTTGGCCCAGTGATTCGGACATTACCGTTCTTAGAATGAAGTTATTTATAAATAACGATGTTAAGAAAAAAGCGGGCGCTGTTGTTCCCGGAGACGGATTGCATCAGCAGGACAGTTCCTCTATGATAAATTTGGCCACGTTGATATTAAAGTCACAACCACCCTCAAAACATAGTCTGAATTTGGAGGAGTATTTGCTACCACTAACCTCTTGGGAAAACGCGGTAGAATGTGAAACCAAAGATATTCAAGTAAATGATGAGATGAGTAATTTAAAATTTCAAACTGAGTGTCGAGTTATTGATGCCACCTGCAGTCGTCATGATACTGAACGTTTTAATTCTGATAGCGAAATTAATGACATAGTCACCACGAAATCTAAAGTAGCCAGATTTTTACGTTTATATTTTTGTCCTTGTTGTACATGTCTTTATGAAATGGAGCAGTTGCGAGAGGAAAATTCTGCGTATTGTACAAAGAAATAACACAAAAAGAGTATGTAGGTACCTGTTGCAAACAACTAAATTGTTTGTAAATAAATAATTAAAAAATGTTGAGTTTTCAGATTTATGTTGTGAGAATTGATAAAGTTTTTATATTTAGTTCGTAATTTTATTAATTTAGAAACTTAGTTTAGTTTATTGTTAATTTATAGTAGAAATATCTGTAATTTATAAACAGCAAACAAACAATATTTTAACGCATTACAATTTTTAATCAATTGTGTCGGCAGTGGTATACATGGCTGCGTCCTTTTTTACTTAGGTACTTTTAAAAATACATGAACATAGAAATCTAGCAAGAGTGGTAAACGGGAAAGTGGCCCAGGGACCTATATTATATCGTGTCCGTTGAAACACGGACGCGCATAAAATTTATCCTATAGCGGTCACTCATCCAACTTCTGATCGCAATTGACGTTGATTAATTTTGTTCATGGGTCACGACCTCCAGCCTTATTAGACACAAAAACAATTTTATTTTTCATTTCATTATTGGTATTTTCACAATTGGTAATCTATACTTCTATACTATCTATACTCTATACTACTATTATAAAGTAGTAGAGTTTGTTTGTTGTTGAACGCGCTAATCTCAGTATAATCTGGTTCGAATTGAAAAAATATTTTTGTGTTGAATAGTAAATTTATCGCGAAAGGCTTTAGGCTATATAACATCACTCTATGTTTGTTTGTTTTTAATAGATTGTTCTCTAATAAACGCGGGTGAAACTGCGTGG
>DWNE01002279.1:0-19284 GCA_018249875.1 Cecropterus toxeus | reverse complement strand
GGCTCACTTTTATATGAGGTGACCATCTCAGTCCTCGGGAGTAGCAACGCATCTGTGATAGACTTCATATAAAACCCTTGTTCTATATGAAGTTGCCTACAAATGTCCATGGGCGGCAGTAACCTCTTACCATCAGGTGGGCTGCTTGCTCGTTTGCTACGTCATATTTATAAAAAAATGTGTATGTCTGTTTATTAATGCATCACGCAATGACCACGAGTCGAATTCAAATTAAATTTTATTTATTTTGCTTGAATGTAGCGTGTTTAACTGGTCTGGACTATGTACTACTTTTGATTTTGATATTTTTCGCTATGTAAAGATAGTGAGTATTTTAGTGACGTCACGAATTCCTTTTAGTTCATACTTTCATATTTTTTTAAATAAAAAAAAAACGCTAAAAATATTAATCTTTTTAATTAGTAACCTTTCGATAGCATATACCAGATGAACATTTAATTTTCTATTCGGAAGGTCCTTCTCACTTGTCATGGTCATCCAACGGTAAGCGACTAAAACCATTTTTTGGTCACGTAGGGAAGCACGGGTTACTTCAGCTAGTTATATACATTCATTAGCAATTTATTTTATGCATAAAGATGAAAGTTATTGTGTATAGACTCTTTTCTGCAATAACTTCTGATAGAATTTGGACGAAATTTTGAAAATAGATAGTTTTTAACTGTATAGCCGGAACCATGTTTTTTTAATTGTCATATTTTTAAATGTGTTAATCACGTAATAGGTTATAATTGAAATGTAGTACCTACTGTATAACGTGAGAGGTTTACAAACGTCATCAGTAAATAGACTAAATAAAATAAACGAATTATAAAAAAAAACTAAAGACAGTGTTTAAAGCTTTGTATAGCTTTATAAAAACCAAAAACTATAAATTTCCACTAAATCCCGAAGCAAAGAAACCCCAAAGCGTTGAAATTCAAACAGTGCATTGAATGTACATTATATTTATTTATTACACAGTTTAAATTTCATTGCAAGTTTAAATTTAAACCCAGTCTTGCAACTGAGTTTGAGAATAATAAATAATAATTCAACCCTCCGGGCTAACGCCAGCGATTTATGTATAAAAGTTTATACAAGAAATTTATCGGCTGAGAACATTTCGCTCGATATTTATTCTTCTGAGACGTCGAGCTAAACCTTTTACAAAGGAAGAGAATGCGAGTAGATACAACTATTTTTATAATTAAAACTATTGAAGCAATAAAAAGTAGGATTTGTTATCGATTAAGCTTCACTGTGCTATAAGTACTTAAAGACATATAAGAAGAGTAAACATATAAAGGAGGGGAAAGTATCTCAGATATTTTCTATTCTATTTAGGATGTTTTTACATATTTATGCTACAGACTATTGATAAATCGATGATGTATCGGTGTATTTGTACGCGATTGCGGCAAAAGGAAGGTATATTTTCCCCATTGTATGTTATATTTACATGCATGTTTAATTCCTTTGCATGCTCTACAGCCCAAACGACTTAATGCATTTTGAACATGACCTAACATGACAAGTTATAGATAGTATATTTTTTATTTGCGAATAGAAAAAATATTATCACAACATCGGTATCAAGTGAAAGTCAGTACATAGAACATTCTTAAAATACCAATATATATATATATATATACAAATAATAAAAAAGTTAGTTAATATTTTTAATAAACGTAGAGGATTTGGACGCATTCCTAACAGCATTTAGTTTAACAAAGTATTAAAAAAAATAACAACAAGAAAACAGCTGGTCAAATTATTTAAAAAAGAAAAACAAACAAAACATTTGAACACCAACATCAGGTATAGACTTTCGCAATAAAGGCTTTTGTCGTTGATAAAACTTGATGTACAGTAAGTGAATGTTATATGTCTCATGGTCTATTCTAGTATCATACGGGACATAATACTAATTTGATTTCATGATACCTCTACAAATCTATTTTTTAGACCGACCGCTGCATTTTAAGGCTCGCTTAATTGGTCAGTTGGTCTGCCTCTCTAGTTGGTCTTATTGTCTACTCTCAGATTGCGAAGCCGCTGTACTCTTCAAGACATTCGTGGTTCGAGTAGCATTCAGTTCAGTCGGCAACATGTTCACTATGTGACTTATACATGTCAGACCACAAACTGCAGAATATATTCACGTGTTGATAGCACTGTAGACCACTAAACGGAGTATTGCGGGGCGCTTGTAATCTCTATCAATTGATCGACCTCACGTGTTGAACAATGGCATCGCGGTTTGCTGTTTTAGAGACAATTGAAATTCAATGGTCTGACATTTAAGGGCAACAAAATCAATATAAATTGTGAAATTTTCAATGTCTTTTTGTTCTCTTTTTTGGGTACAATAAAGTATATTATTATTATTATTCTAAACTTTTAAGTGCGTACCTTTTAATTTTTGAGCAGTGATAGCTTTTTGAATATATTTTTGCCGATATTTCCACCCAGTTACGTGGATCGTGGTCACGGCGAAACGGAAAAGCGGTTAGCGCCGTGACCACGATCCATGTAACCGGGTCAAAATATCGGCGAAACGAAATTCAAAAACCGCATATCGTGATTACCCGTAAACTCAATAATATCAGCTTAAAATCATATACAGTGATAGCTTTGTATCTCAGGCTATCCATCGTACGGTCTGGAATTCAAATCTCAAACAACTGGCTTCTGATTTGTCAAAACAGAACAACACATCATTTGATGTGACATAACCTTTAACTTATAATGGCCTGCTTAACACAAGTAGTGCCACCTACACACTGCGTGTTATTTGTAAATTATACCGCGGCGCTAGCAACACGCCAGTCGCGTTCAAAGTGCTTTGTAAAAAATACGCCAGTCAAATTTCAAATCCTTATGGCATTGAATGTTTTAAGTAAATTTTCTATCATTATGTATTTTATCTAGCAAGAGCATGGGTACATAAATTGATAATTATGTATAGTCTATGAAAATACGTACAATCGCCAAGTTCCACATACGAGTGTGAAGGCATCCAAATTTTAATTGCAATTGCAAGCAATTATTCATAGGGTATAAATTATTTAAATAATTGAATAAACAATTATTTAACAATACTTGGGTATTAAATATTCTGAATTTAAATTGGACATTATTATTATATTAATTATTACATTCATGTTATAACATAATAAAAAATAATAGTAGATGTATCTTAGTAATAGGAAAGTATTACACATTTACAATATTATAATTTTACTCATGATAACATACACAAACAAGTTTATAATATTCCTCATCAGTATTGGCCGTAAATTTCACAATCCAACGACGGACGAGTTTAATTAAACACACTGCAAGCTGTTATACATTATTCTGTATCTAGAACAATGTAGGTTGTAAGTCATACTCTATTCAAAATTAGAATACTGTTTCCCACTGGTGACCTAATATCCCTAAGTATTGTGCGGTGAGGATATCAAAATTAGGAATTGTCAAGGGTTCCGGGTTCAATTCGTGAAGATGTTTTGAATCGGATCAGGATTAATTAGCTCCGTGGTTTGAGCTTCCTCTCTTGCTACCCGAAACCTTCTTCTTTTTTACTTGAACAGTAATTATTGCTGATGGACCGTAAATAAACAGATTTGTTAAATGAATGAATTATGACATATGTAATTGAGGCCAAAGATCTATCTAGGTTCGACAATCTCCACATACGGGTTGCAGACCCCTGGGCACTATGTTGGAACACATCATATTACGACGCTCTTCAAATACAAGAATGATTGACATCGTTGTTACAAAATCAAATAAGCTTATTAAAGTTTAGTAATAAATTAAATGTCTATGAGCTTCGTAGAACATCTCCAAAAATCTTCAACAGAGACTTACAAAGTCACAAAACTTTATTTTCTCAGACGTTTCTAACGCTAATAAATAATGTAAAACAATCTTCTAGAAGATTTATATACGTTCTTAGATATTCATTTCTCTGCTCAAATATGTCATTTGAAGCGTCTAGATGGAAAATATCTCATTGAACTAAGAACCGTGCACTCTGAAATAGGTTCGTTAGACTTCATTTATGTAATGGAATTTGAATTGCTTGAATGTATAATGGGGTCGTTCAACTATTGAAGTAATAAATATTTTGTAACATACTAACATGAGATGGGTATTTGTTATTAGAATTGTCGGTCGCGTGTCTGACCGTCATACTGATTACATCATTATTATCTCACATTATGTAAGTAGCAAACGAGCATGCAGTTTACCTCTTAATAAGAGGCTCCCGCCGTCCATGAACTTAATCTTAATTCTAGCTTAGAAGCTTCTTCTGGGTTTGATTACATGTTAAGATTAGAATCTTAACATGTAATTAAACCCAGACATGATTGAAGTGTGCGATAAAGTTGGCCACAGATGCGTTGCTACATCTGAGGACTAATTTGGAATGCCTCGGATAAGCATGTTTTCTGTATCACACCCTTTGCTAGAATTCATTAATATTTATTTATTGTACCTCTTAAAAATAAACGTTACAATAGGTCAAAGAGAATGCCATGGTCGTGTTCCGATCCGGTGGTAGTGTAAGAAAAAAATATTGTAACTGACAATTTGTAAGTGCCCCCGTAGGCCTATGCAAAATAAAGACATTTCATTTCATTTCATTTCATTTCATTTCATTTCATTTCATTTCATAAGGCATTTAAAATGCCTTATGGCATTCTCTACCGGTCAACCCTGAGTAGCTGGTAAATTTGCGGCAAGTGTCAATAGATAATATAGATACTAACTTAAAAATACTCGAAATCATTTAACTAGTAAGGTGGAGTGAGAGTTATAATAATAACGGGGACGTCTTACTCTCCGGCTCATATGCTACGGCTAAGACGACATAAGGGCGGATGTGTAGAGATGTACGGGCCTCGAGGGGTACCCTCTTTACTCGGGCAATTCTCTAGGAGACCATCATATTTTTCGTATAATCCACCGGTGATTTGGATTTTGAGTTATTATTTAGTGTCAAGTATATTCACATACAGCTTGAACAGCTTATTTAGACAAATATTCAGTATTTCTGACTGGCCGAAATACTAAAGAAATAAAATGGTTAAATTCAAAAATGACGTTCTGATACTACACTGATAATACACACATTCATTAGTCAGATTTCGTCAGTAATAAGAAATATTTATATTTATTTTGTTGTGATGACGGTACCTGTAATAAAAGACTGGAGAAGTGTGAAGTGCAATTGGCTGACTCGCTAAGTATTTTTTCAGTGACGACTGAAGGGGTACTTATATGTATATATTTTCTAATGTAACTGTTACTATTAGCACGCAAAATAATAAAATTATTCTTTAGTAAAATTACAAGTAATCTAAATGCATACATAACATATTACATTATATTTTTAGATATATTCTATTATTAAATAGGATTCTATTAATCAAGTATCCAGTAAAGTATTAAGAAAATTTTTACTACGTTTAGAATGCAAACTGATCCTCGCGGTACAAAAGAAAAACCAAAGTCGCATTAACATCTTACTTAAAACAAGAATTTTGCAACCATTGAAATGAATTCACAACCTCGAGCCCGCAAATTGGAAATCGGTGGAAACCTCGTAAGCGTCCATTTTGTTTTTTTTTGTATCCAGCTAACAAGTGGCCGAGTGCGGCTTTCCCGTTGGAAATCGGAAAAGTCGTTCGAGTGTGTTTGTCTTTGGCAATGTTGGGAATCAGTGGATGTTGCACTGAAACTGAGTTACGGATGAATGGATAATTGTCATATATGGATGAATCAATAATACCTAAATATATTTACAACAGAAATATTATGTTTTGGAATTTTGACTATTTCGATTTCAATTAGATCTATTTAGTAACCAACAGCTATTACTGAAAGTCGTAGAACTTTTGTGGTTTGACTCCAGAAGTACCACCGCCACATCTTTTTCTGTTTAATAACAGCAGTCTAGAGCCAAAGGGCACATGCTTCTCCGAGGCGTTACAACTTAGTCTTTAGAGTTAGCACATCTGTGGTCATCTTCTGTAATACTTTTCTTTTCTGGGGTTATATATATAATAGACAGTGGATCGCCTTATTGTTCGGTTTTCATGTGATCCCTCCACGTATGATACATGTGTCTTCGCAGATGAGAATCATTAAAGTGAGAATGTGATATATAAAATATAATATGCCTATAAAAAGTTGTAATAATAACAAAATTTGTACATAGTCCAAAAAGAAAATTTCAGGAGTAGATTTACTTTAATCTCTAATTTCCATTATTTAAAAAAATCTCACTTACGTATCTTTTTATCGATTTTAATTTCAATGTACACAGTGTTGATTTTTTGACAATCAAAATGCAGCTCCAATGGAATAAAAGCTAAATAAAACAACATGTTACTTCGATTCGCGCGTCCTTTTGAAAGGTTTTCATCAAAATTTGAGTAAACACTGTTAGTGAAATTTCGGGCAGAATGTAATTCTGAATGAATTCTGCATGGATTCGGTATTTTTCAAACCAATTTCCACAGACGAAAAGATCAACAACGCATATATACACTTAGTTTACTTTGAAGTATATTTTATACTCGTATAAAAAATACAACACAAAATTGGATTAGATTTTTCTTATTGATGAAACAAAAACAATGAATAAATGATCAAATTTGTCCGTTTTTTTTAAGAAATTGTAGTAACAAACGAGTGTAAAGTCTGCCACATTTAGCAGACTTATCAAACTTATAAGTCATCAATTACCCATGGAAATTTGTAATAAACTCCAAGATTTGAGTCCTGAAGTCAGTCACAGGTGTTATGCTACTATAACTTTGAATGACAGACTACTCAAAACGGGTGAGGTATACTTGTAGGCTCCATAAACGCCAACCGTTATTTAGCGTAAAGCTTTACGTCGGTTCAGGTGGGAGCAATTGTATACCTCCATTGCCATATATGTCAGTACATATTTGGCCACCAATGATCATTTTAGCCGAAGGCCATAAGCAACGCTCAAAGCAAATTCGCTTCGCTTTTAGCTGGAATCAATGTATGCATCTGATCTTAGACGGCAAGGAAATAGCGTTGCAAATTGTATGGGACTTTACTGAAATTTCAAATTTCAAATGTAGCTTGAAGTGGTCTTTGGGGAAGTCTTTCGGTTACAATATATCCATGACCGGCTTCACACAGAAACTTATTGTATACAGAGTTGATGACAGATGTCCATGGATGTCAAAGAACATTTTCTGTTAAATGGACATTATGCCTTCTTAGTCGTTTCATCATTTCTGAAGGTTATGTCCTTGAAAGAGGGTGTTTAGCTTTTTCTTGCGTCTGCCCTAAGGCAGACGCAATGGGAAGTGCTATCAGGTCATCAGGTAGGTTATCAACCACGAGGTCAAGAGAGTACCCAGCAGTACTAACCTGTCGACATACTTTGTCGGCGAGCGATGTGAGCAAAATAGACGAGGGTCTCCTGGTAGCATGGTTAATAATTAATCAGGGTTTGTTACTTCAGTCATATAGAAATGGACCTCGATGCCATAAATTATTTAATTATGCTAAATGTATTTTGTAAATACCATTAGTTGAGCAAAATTAATTATGAAAATCAATTTGGAGGAATTATATCTCATAGATATCAATTTTCTGTATATCTGAAAACTAATTTTAGAGTTTAATAGTAAATGGACGATAAGGATTAATCTTCACCGAATAAGTTTGTCTTTCAGTTTAATTTCAGTTACCCTTTGTTTGAGGGATGTTTGCCGATGGCCATTTCACTCTCGAATTAATATAATATGTGTATGTATGAATTGTATGATTATGTATTTACTTTAGATTCTAACGTCGCTAATTTTTTTTATTTTACTTATAAAATTCGTGATGTATGTCAAATAGGTCGCCATCAACCCATTATTATCCCACTGCTGGGCACGGGTTTCAGAACTGGAGTTTAGGCTATAGTCCATGGCGACGGGCAGGTGCAATTTGTTAGACTTTACACACCTCTTTGAACTTTTTTAGAGAACTCTCAAGTGCCTAGGATTCCTCACGATATTTTCCTTTTTTGTAAAGCAGTGATAATCAATATCAAATACGGAAATCATTTTATAAAATCAATAGCCTGGTATTTAAACCTCGGAACCTCGGTTAAGACGATCAATTTCAACCATTAGTCCAACACTGCACACTAATCATATTTAATATATTGAACAATTTATTGATGGTCCTCCGAGCCGCATTACAGTGATTGCTTCTCTTGTACCTATTGAAGATTTAAAAAACGAGGGTGCTCGTGTACTAGGAAGGAAATAAGAGTTTCATTTAATAATAAATGAGGTGCGTTTATAAGGGAACATCCAGCTTATGTTAATTACATCCGATGTGCAAGTTCGCTTGATGCGCGAACTTTATAATTAATGGGCTTAGAATATTATGGAAATTAGTGTTCGTCTTGGGAATTTTGCAAATAAGGCTATAGTTTATTACAGTAATAATGATAGACATGATACGGTATTTTGAAATCTTTTTTAATAAAAAATAACATAAATAGTGGATCAGGTACTAAGGCAAGTGTAGAATCCTAAAACTAGTATTACATTTTTTTTGTTATACACATTTATACAAAGCAAATGCAAGCAATAATACTGTTGGGCACGGGTCTTCTCTCAGAATTAGAGTTTTAGTCCATAGTCCACCACACTGGCCAAGTGCAAATGGTAAGTGGCCAAGACTTCACAGATTTGAGACTTCTTTTTAGAGAACTCTCCGGTGTCCAGGTTTCCTTGCAATGTTTTCCTTTACGATAAAGCAGTGATAATTAATTTATAATACGCACATTATTTTAGAAGAATCTTTGCTGCGTGCCTGGGATTCGAACCTCGGACCCTCGATTGATAGGCCGAGTTTCAACCGTTATGGTTCTAATGTTAAATGGCCTCTCCCTCCCTCGGACATCTGTAATTACTACGATATGATTTGAGTCCAGCCTAATGTTGGTCTCAAATGCGTTGCTACCATTAAAATATTCCCCGAGCATGGTCTAATAGTAAGTTCAGGCTTATGTATAACAATGGAACATAAAATTTGTTAGAGCGATATCAAGCTTAAAAATGTTCAAAAAATTCTCTAAGAAGGCAAAGACTAATTTCCATAACATCCTGTAATTAACGTAAGCTCGTGAACAAACGCTACATCCTCTTTGAGAAGTGGGATTTAGAGTTTAGGGAATTTTCGCAAAATTTTAGCTGTAAGGGAAGAAATGTAGGTTAAAAGGATAAATGTTCGGTAAGAAGGACTTAATTAAAGAACACTTGTGTTGGGGTCCGACATTGAACCTCTAATTAATAATTATATTGTACTAGCGAAGCATGGGTACTTCAGAAGTACCCATGCTTCGCTACATGACAAAACCATTAGGTTTTACTCACAAACTGTAGGAGATACATGAAAAGTGATAAGGACTTTTCGGATTGAAAATTAAATTTTAACATTGTATATACGTTTTTTTTTGTAAATTTGAAGTAGCAGACGAGCAAGCAGCCCACCTCATGGTAACTTCATATAGAATAGGGATTCTATATGAAATCTATCACAGATGCGCTGCTACTTCCGAGGACTGAGATGGTCGCTTCATATAAAAGTGAATCGGCAACCACACCCTTCCACCTCACGCGAGAACTGCTTCACGCTAGAAATACGTGTGGCGGTGGTACTTCCCCGGTCGAACTATATTGGTTCTACCACCTGGTAAATGAAAAGTGATAAGGACTTTTCGGATAGAAAATTATATGTTAACCTCGTATATGCTATCAAAAGTTTGCTGTTTTTAGCGTTATCTATTTATTTAAAGTGGAAATACAAAAATCTGAAACAAAAGGCGCAATGACATCGCTAACATGTATACGTATGTTAGTCTGTAAGGTATATATGATATGGACCTCTGTAATCAATTATACTCATGTATCTTTGTTTATATTGTCTGAAATAAAAGATTAAATAAATAAAATAAAAGAGTGGCATATATTTTCATACTAGCTTTTACCCACAGTTCCACCCGCTTCTGCCACGCTTATGACAGTAGAGATCCATCCTATGCATATCCATATATATTATATCTAGGTTATTAACAACCTGCGTCTAATATAATCTTAAAAGATCACTAGTTTCTGCGTGGAAGAGTAAAACATCCATACTCATTATATAAGAGATATATTCATTCGAGGCGGTCCAACTTAGTCCTCAAGGGTAGCAATGCATAAGTCTGGTGGCTAACTTTAGGTTGGACATGATCTTATCTTTGGTTGACTGCAGGTGCAATGTTTGGCATTGGCTACTTACCATGAAGTAGACTGCAGCTCGTTTGCTACTTCAATATTATATAAAAAAAAGAAAATAAACTTTCCATTTTATATAAGAAGATAAGGGTTCCATCAAAGTCGCTAACCTATATCTTGTAAACTACTGTTTCATTATGCTTTGTTACTTTTACCTCGATATATTTTTTTTTATTAAAAACAAGACAAAAGAAAGAAAAGAGATAAAGGGATTAACCGCTGACAGTCAGATCTAATCTTATCACCACATTTGACCGTTTGCACCAGTTCATCAACAGTTAATTTGATGATTTTTAATGATTTTTGAAAATTTACAATAGAAAGAAAGAAGCTAAAAAAGAGAAGAAAGAAAGGAAAATAGTGATTTCTACAGGATATTTTCATATTAAACATGGTATGTTACGCTGCAAGTATGATGAAACATGAAACCGCGGGCTAATGTAAATGGTATAAAAACTGGCGCATTCTTAAGTATACCTTTAAGCTATGTAATACCCAATATTAACCTACAGCAGCTAATTTACCTTATCATCCAACGTCAGAAGCTAATTATGTATCTATCTTTGCAAATTTGTCATTTAAAACCGACTCCGCAATCTCGTACTGCAACCGGCCGCTGATACTAATTATACAGTTGATGCAAATAAAACATAATGTCTAACTTTATCAGCAAAAAGCAGTAGCGCTGCTTTCAGAACCGCTACTGTTTTATGATCCAGTTTCAGATCGAACTAGTTTGTCCAAGCATCGTTGATTTACGAAGTAGGAAATTTTAAAGTAAAACCGGCCAAGTGCGAGTAAAAGGGGCCAAAAATTCACATTTGTTGTATGGAAGCCCCCCTTAAAATATTTATTTTATTGTTTTTAGTATTTGTCATTACAGTAGCAACGCAAATACATAATTTGTAAGTATTGACAGACATGCGGATAGAGGGATAGCAGAGTTAGAATAATTAGCAGAGTAAAAATTCAAAATTTCGGTATAAAAGAATTGCTGTTGGGGCGGTAACGCGTACATACATTAGGCTACTTTATTATAATCTCCGCTAAAAAAAATAGGAATATTAATCTAAAGAAAATGTATGAATTATTCACTCTTTACTTTTTTTGAATTGAATATACTATCTAATTAGATATTCACAAATTTCGATATTGGCGCTCTCGCTTTGGCATCAATGTAGATGAGGTTTAATTAAATTTTATCTGTCGGTATAAAATATTTGAAACTAATTCTATATGGTAATTATGTGCGAATATGCTATCAACTGACATCATAGCATCTGCCTATGATCTCATATAAATTGGTTGATCTTTAACGTACTTAATATAAACTAGAATGCTTGGTCTAATTAATAAAAAAGATATATTAATTTATTAAATGTAGATTTAAACGTCTCTAATTGGAGAACGCTTTTAATTTGGAAGGTCGGTGACGGAGGTTAATTCAATAGTTATTTCGTATCAAATCATATGGTGTTATGACAATTTTAGTACATGATTAATGGATAGATGTTGTGTCAATACACGGTCTACCAACTGATATATGAACTTAAAAATATTAAGAAAACGATTCTTATTCATTTAATATGGAAGGATTTTTAATATACCTACAGAAGGGGCAAAAGGGCACAATGCTCCTGATATTGGCCACTGCAAGCTATTGGTCATCAACCCCAAATAAAATTAGTTTTAGCTCAAGTCGACCGCTGTTTTCGATAGCCCTGGGAACTAAGTTATAATTTTTTCATATACCTAAATCCCGAAATTGATAAAGCGTTGGTATCATTGGAGGTTAACAAAACGTTTTACCTCTAAAGTGCCGTAGAATACGCACAAAAACAAGTACTAAAAACGTAGGGTTCTGTACCATTGTTTGTTAAAAACGGCAAACAATAGGCTTATAGCGGCAACGAAAATACGTCACCTGTGAAAATTTCAAGTTCTGGTAGCAGAAAGACGGACAGACGTACAAACGGACATTAGAGTCTTAGTAATGGGGTTCCGTTTTTACCCTTTGAATACGGAATCCTAAAAAAAATAGATATCTCAGTTTTGATTCAGTTCACTCTATTACCAGCTTTTTTTACTGCAGGCAGCAGACCTTTCGTGAATGAGCGTGTCTATGGGAATTAGAGCTTGAGCTAGCACCAAAACATGACACGATGAACACGAGTACAAATCGGCATGTAATCTTGTATACAACCCGGAACATACGCGATAAAATCGCGAGCCTCTGAACGTGATCAATAACTAAACGCTAAGCTTACAGACTTACAGTGAACGTATTTCACGGGATCTGTCACACTCATGGATTTACGGTTGACTTGCCGCTATGCGTGGAATTTTAGATTGCGCAATTCTATACCAGTGACACGTTATTTATTTCGTCAAATAGTTGATCGAGATCAACGGTTTGGACGGATTCTGAGGTGACATAACACGAAATATATCCGCTTTATTAGACTTTGAAAGTTACAAAACAAACATTTCGTTTGTTGTTGTGAGTTCTAGGGTTTTTTAATGATTAGTCTTTGCGTACTACACATTCCTAGTATTCCTACACAAGGTGTGGGAATGTGTAGTATCTTTCAGTTCGATTTCAATATTCTAATATTAAATAAAATATACCAATTATCAAAAGGTAAGACCTTTATGTAACATATGATTGCAATAAAGAATTGAATTGAATTGAAAGGTAACAAATATAAATATCAATCTAGATCTATTTATATTATCTATTTATATCTTGTTGGTAAGAAATTATCAAATCCTGGAACAGTTAATTTCCTACGAAAGTTATTATATTTGTATTTTGTAAAAAAAAAATTAGTTATTTTTATATTTACGTTTAATATGATCGGAAAGACATACATATCTAAGACGATCCAACTTAGTCCTGGAGAGTAGCAACGCATCTATCCTCAATCTCAGGTAAGTCTGATCACATCTGGGGCTTATACATGTCTATAGACGGCAGTGGGTTGTTTGTTTGATTACTACGTCTATGTTATAAAAAATTAAAGAACTCTTTCCAAGTGGTAGAGCCAGTGAAGTTCGACCGAAGAGGTACCACTGCGTTTTAGTAGAAGGATGTAATGATTTATTGTTTATTTATTTTATAAATATGAAGTAGCAAACGAGCAAGCAGCCCACCTGATGGTAAGTGGTTACTGCCGCCCATGGACATTTGTAAGCAACCTCATATAGAACAGGGGTTCTATATGAAGTCGACCACAGATGCGTTGCTACTCCAGACAACTGAGATGGGCTTTTCATATAAAAGTGAGCCGGCAACCACATCCTTCCACCGAAACGCACAAACTGCTTCACGCTAGAAATAGGTGTGGCGGTGGTACTTCCCTGGTTGAACTACATTGGTTCTACCACTTGTTAAGTTGCATGCTTGATTGTTACTTCTATGTTATAAAAAAATAAAGAACTATATTTCCAAGTAGAACCTGTGTAGTTCGAACGGAGAGGTATCACTGCCTCACCTATTACTGGCGTTAAGCAGTACTTGCGTTTTGGTAGAAGGATGTAATGATTGCCGGCTCACTTATATATTAGACCATCTTAGTCTTCAGGAGTAGCAACTCGCGTGTGATCGACATCAGCTAGAACCCCTACTGTTCTAATTGGATGCCGATAAGCAATAATGTGTCAACCCTCAAAAAATTCTGTTTAGAGGTTTTGACTTGTTCCAGTAATGCGTCATGTACTTCACATTATTCAAAACGAGTCTCAAGACACTTAAATCATATAAATACGGAAAAAATGTATTTATATCATAACGAGTTTCGAATATATTAACGTGTTTACATTCTGCAATATGAAATAATCTGGGGTTTTTCAAAAAATATATTAGATTTTTTTGTTATATCATACCAATATTTTTTAATTACACATAAATAATAACAGGTAACGTAATTGGCAGTAATATGCTTAGATGCCATTATCTCTAAAGTATGTGTGGCTTGACACTTATGAGCATCCCTATGAAACGGTTACAGATGTCCATGGACAATAGTTATCATGTACCATCAGATCGGCTGCATGTTTGCTACTGATAAAAAACCTATACATTCTGATGATCTACACACTGAAAGCTTTAAGAAATCCACATTATTTAAAGTTACGTCTTAATTATATCATACTTAAGTAGAACAGGAGTCTCATAATACATGTTTAAACTTACATGAAACAAAACAGCACGTGATTACGTACCTTCGTCAGCACTAAGCCTTCAGTCTGGATTCCCTCTTGAGCTGTCGTGAACATTTCAGCAAGACAAGAGGCCTGATGTAACGTAACCCAGAAGCCCAGTATCGAACCCACTGCTCGCACTTCAGTTTGGCAATGAGTCAGCCCGATATGATATATTTGGAACATAATACAGTTGTTACGTCATTTATTTTGCACTTATTAACCTCGTTTCTTAGTGCTTTGTGTTTCTTTAACGGCCTTCTTTTTATTTTTCTTAGAAAGTATTAAGTTTTTTAAAAGTCTTCAAGTTTTATTTGTATTACAGACGGTCGGGGGATTTAAAATAAAAGTATGTTATGCTCGTTCACGGCTATATTTTTTTTATAAGTATAAAATAAGTAACGTGCATGCAGCCCACATGATGTTAAGTGGTTACTGCCACCCATGGACACCTGTGAGTAACTTCATATAGAACAGGCGTTCTATCTGAATTCGATCACAGATGCGTTGCTACTCCCGAGGATTAGGATGGTCGCCTCATATATATTATGTTAGTCGTTATATATATTCTGAGCTATCCTTTTCATTCACAAGAAGCATTGTCTTTATGAGAAATCTTATTTTAAGATGAACCCTCTAGGGTTAGCTCCTGCGACATCACACCTCTGGGGTAATATAAAAGGAAAACATTCGTTCTGGTTTTACCGTAACATAGTCTGATTCCCTGTTAAGCCCTTTATCTGACAGTTATAAGTAGGGTAAAATTGATTTTTTTTTTGACATTTATTTGCACAGACAAAGGAACATGCACATAGATAAAAAAAATATTTATATTCGACTAAGTAAAATAAATCATTATTTAGATTTTTTAAATCTCTTTTACTCTCACCTTAAAATTAACGAACTCAATTAAATGTTAATTCCCTCCACCAGCAATCTAAAGTGTCATAACAAAAAAAATAGCAAGAAAATAAAATACCTACTTTGGGACCAATTACTAAGGTCGATGATCCGTACGAATGTTTTGTTCATTGGATTCTCCTAACGATTTTCACAAAGACCGGTAGAGGCGGAGCTCACTGAATAAAATATTGGACGTGTAAGCTTTAAAACGGAATTACTTTCAAAGGCCTCCGACCTGAAAACTGAAAATAATTCAGCAAATCCAGATTCAGCTTCTAATGAAATGCGTGGTTTCGGCATACTGTTTACTGTAAAATTCTTGTTTATTTTTTTTTGTCGCAACTTTTAGGATGAATATTAAAAGGAGTAAAACATTTGGCTCTCATTTAGTTGCCAACGTACCTGTGAAGTACGTCGACTAAAAATAAATTATTAAAAATAAATTATTTTTATACTTGATAATTATCGAAGGAGTTACGACGCCGGTTAAAAAAAAACTGTTGCCCTAGTCGGAATACGAACGTTTTCAGTTTGAAATCGGGTCCGGCATATGGGTTGACGACAACAGTGGGTGTTGACGTTATATAGGAAGATGCTGCTGCATATCCTGCATTTTGTCCTTAGACTCCTCCTACGATATGATGCTGATCCTCCTACGGATAGAGAAGGGAGTATGATATTCATGACGGTAGCTATATGTTGGGATATGACGATGTGATATGTTTATATTTATCACATTGAATAAAACCAACTGATTATTTTCTTAAATATCTCATCATTATATACATCTAATGATAACATAACATAACAAATATTACATATATATAGTATCATATTACTAGGCACGTTAAAACACTTTGAAGAAATAGAACGTTACTTAAAACCATCATAGGCATTAGAAAAATAGCTCAACATTGCTACATCGAGTTATAATTAAAAACAATTAATAGAAGACATAAATCTTGTGACATAAATGTAAATTCGACTACACTATGACATTTTGACAGATGGTGCCTCTTTTTAAACAATAATTAAAATGAAATTAAACTTTAAATTAACTACGAAGACGCAAAATTTACCCAACCGCATTACGCTTCCAAAGGTGAATAGATGTGTTAATTACGTATTGTAATGGCCTAGCATACAAGTATCTTACCGCAAATAAGATGTCAAACAAAATGACAATCGTGTTCAGTCTATTATATAGCGTAGTAATAACTGAGATTTATAGCACCGAGACAATGCTCATAATTTTCGAAGACAGCAACGTAGAGATTGATCGCCATTGTTGAACAAATGTATTCGGTTTGACTGCTGTCATTGACTGTCACAAATGTCAAAATATTTATGGTGGTTACTACGAAACAAACGTTTAGCACACATTGCCTCTAATTGCATTGTCTTGCTGTTGAATATTAATGTACCAAGCTAACTATACATACAAAGTTATTTTTTTATACCTAAACCTAACGATAAGGCAGACGGGCTACCTGATGGTAGTCACCGTCGCCTATGGACATTTGCAACACCAGGAGAGTCGTCAATGCATCGCCGGCTTTTAATGAGAACTCCTTTCAGACCTTTTTGAAGAGCCCCATGTCATAGGGCACCGGGAATACCTCTGTAGGAGGCTCATTCCACATCTTACACGTCCGTAGCAAAAACGAACGTGAAAACCGAAACGTAGAGGACCACCACAAGTCCAGCTGGTGTGGATGGAACTCCATCCTTCGGCGAGTGGTGCGGTGGAGGAAAGGCGACGTAGGCACCAGGTCAAATAGTTCCTAGGAACACTCCCCAAGTTATTTTAAAAGGTAGAACCCTTTGTGATTCGACACCGAAAGCACTACCACCACACTTATATCCGCCAAATAATAGCAGTGTCATGCGCTGATGTGTTCTGCTCTGAAGGATCTTCCACGCTACTATGCTACTCCCGAGGACTGAGATGGTCGCCTCATATACACTTCCAAGCAAATGGTTAGCCCACCTTGCCGCTTGTATTGTCATGCTCGCGAATTAATCTACAACTACTACTAAATGCTAGTTAGTTGGCATTCCTTGTTCTGATTTTATTTTCCTACGTGGCACTTCATCTTCACGAAGTTCTCTTATGCGACTTGCGGAAGGAGTTCAATGGGACGAATCGTCAATTAAAGAAAAGTGTTATGCCCCCACCTCGGATTTTTTCCTCCCTCCTTTTCTCTTTTATTATATACGAATGGGTGTCTATGTACAAGTACCGAGTAATAATATAACTACTATATATCTATATAATACTACTATATAATATAACGACTAATAAAAATAATACAACTTAGAATATTAGCACCTTAAGGCATTTTTAAATATAAATAAAATTGACATAATAATGGAATGCGACAATGAGACATAATAGTCGTTTCCATTTTTAATTACAATGCCACTTTGTGTAAGTAAAATTGACAACAGATATTACATTCTCCGCGTGAATCGAGACTTGTTTTACTCTTAAAACAAATTAGACTAATTTTCATTAACATAAATGTAACACATTAACACAAAACGTAGAAATCCCAAATCCTCGCAAATATTCCATTATGAATATTAAAACTGTCTTCCCGTCAACTCGCTTGCTTAAGTATAAATAATTTTGTAATAGAGCTGTTTCATTTAAAATTTTATAGCCCATTCTCGCCTTAATATCTCATCGCACGATCTACCTTTATCGCCGCACTTTTGCTTTTAACGTTATTACGGTGTAATTTAATACCACTTAATTGTATCGGCTTGAACGCGTATACGTAAACTTGGTATAAATCTAGATTTATAGTCGGTAACAGGTGCGCCTTATATTAGAAATGGACCAATTAGAAGGCCTATTTCTAATTAAAATCTATCCTTTGTTACTGTTCGAACCGTATGTGAATAAATAATTGTGAATTGATGTAAATGCGAAACAGTTTAGTGTCTTTAAATATTTATTAGAAATGTTATTATAGAATTTAAAAAACATAAAATGTATGCGCAATTCACACACGAAATAGTGAAACTAAATGCTAATGATAATAAATTAAGTAAGATGATGATAATTAATTAAGAAGTATGGTTTTTATAGATCAAATAAGTAATCACTTACCATGTTATTACGTATATATACAAAACTTAACCTCTTTACAAGCTACGAAATAAAATCGTAACTGTCATTTACCGAGCGATACAGCGCCATCTAGTTGTAGCATCAAAAACTGCTTTTGAATCACAACGATTCTAAAGAAGTTTCACATCGATCATAATTTGGTTAAAAATAATAAAAATATGAATGGTTCATTAACATCGTGGAGTCCATGGAGATTAATTAATTCTCATATGTTCATTGCGAAAAATTCTGAGAATTAAAGTTAGCTTTAGTTGAAAGAGCGCTGTAAAGCCGATAATGTTACATAGTTCATTTACCTAACAGGATCTACTATATGTTGTAAAATATGAAAATATAAATAAATTTAACTATCAGATCCATTCATATAAAAATATGTGGAGGACTGAGAATAAGTATAATCATGTCATCAAAGTGATAGTCATTATTTTATAGATTTTATCGGTCTCATCTGTGGCCTAGCTTAGGTAAGTCTCCAAACATATCAGGGATTGATTACAGTTGTCCGTAAGCGGCAGTGGTCATTTCCTATCAGATGAGCTGCATGCTCGTCTGCTATTTCTATTATAAAAAAGGCGATGGTACAACTAATAAACACATTTCCAAGAACAACGAAACCGTACCATTAGTACGAGTTTGTCTTGTTTTTCCAGACAAGATTGAGTCTTGTTTCTGTCCATACATCTACATGCAGCG
>DWNE01002278.1:0-19292 GCA_018249875.1 Cecropterus toxeus | reverse complement strand
AAAGTATGTACTACAACTCTTAGATATTTTATAAATTTCTTAGTATTTTTGGAAAATCTTAAATTGGTTCTAATATTTTTCAAATAAATCTGGTCAAATAGAAACTCCATACATCTAATTAAAGAGTACGAAGACGAAATACGAAAACAGATATCTTTATCAACGCATTATACATTTTTAAATGTGTAAGTAGGTACATACTTATTTTTGATGATCGTAATTTTTTCCCCTTATTATCTCTTTTCTGAGCATGATTTGATGAGCGGCCGACTTTAAGCTAAACCGTAAAGAGACCTTTAATATGAAATACATAAAGTTACTCTTTGAGAATTTCTTATATCTTTTTACGTAAATAAATTTCCAACTTGTGCAATTAATTAGATAATGCAATGAAATACAATCCTCTTTACTTTAACATTTTACGTAAAATGTCATTAATTTGAAATTTGGGCAAAACTGATGTGATTTTGCGCATTCATCAAAATAAACTAATCATAATATGGCACGGTAATAGGTCTTACGTCATTAATATAGTTGCAGGCCGGCATGTGGGTTCGCGTGTACGAATCAAATCGAGCGTAAAATGCGTCCGCGCGTCCGAATGAGCTGACTTGCGCCATTCACTTTCACGTCCCGCGTAGTGCGCTGCCACGCCGGTTGTACGGAAAGTAGGCTGCAAACAATGCCTCTACACCAGTTTCTCTCTTGAGAAACAAACTCCATTAGTTATTGTACGACTGTGTGACTCTTATCAGCGTCAGCCAGTCCATCCGTTGCGGAAAAATAAGCTCTTTTCAAATTGTTTTACTCGTTATTACCCGTTTACATGCGACATGTCCAATTGCACGCCAATTTGCTTCACCTTTTTCAACTTAACTGCATTTAACTTAGAGCTAAAAGTCTTCAGATCCTTTACTTATTGACAAATTCAAGAAGTCTTACTGTGTCAATGAAGGACTCTGCTGAGTATGTCAATCGCTTTTGTACGTGCATCAGGTATAAGTTTCACTTTGGTAATACGGTAAGATAAATTAGCGTTCTCTACGCAAAGCACAAAATACACTTATTTTGGCCCACTATCAATTTACACATAGCTACTTTGTTGTTATCTTTTTACAACGTTTCTGTTGGTAATTTTTGACGTAATTTGAAAGCATTACTTTACATTAGTTCAAAGAGGCTGTGTTTTACTTAATATTATCATCCGAGACAACCTACACATATGATACGCTCGATTTATTTTATTATAAGCACTACTGTTATGAATAATACGTTAGTATATACGTGCGTAGAAACCATACATTATTTTCAAATAATACTAATTTGTTGTCAAGAGCTAAATTAATACCCATGTTAGTTATTTTAATAAAGATAGATTAAAATGGGCATTAAAAAAGAATACGTTCTTTAAATCGCTATCACTGGGGTAACTCTATTGATAACATATTTATAACTAGCTGTGTTCCGCAGAATCACCCGTATTTAACATCCAGCAGTCTCACTTCAAATTAGCACAACAGATTATATAAAACATGTTTAGAAAGTTACTTGAAATTTTAACAACTTTTAATGGACTTGATATAATTTAATGAAATCGAGATTAAATATTATCTCACCATACGAACGATGAATAATTCCTAAAATTAAATTGAAAAGTAATCAATTTAATGTTAGGAATTATTCATCGTTCGTACGATGAAATAATATTTAGTCTCGCTATTTTGATGCAGTTTCAAACACATAGGCCACAGAAATTGTATTATTACTAATTCAGTCTCCCAAGCTATTTTTTTCGCATTTTTCGTAAATTTATGCGATGTTCAAATACAATGAACTTATTATTATTTTTATTATTGTTTAATACTCCATAAATGTAGGTTTTTCTCAGTTAAGAACAGAATGCGTATTAAGTTTAAACAGCTGTTTAAGATTAAAACGTTCTTACTTTTCATTATTCTGTTTTACACAAAGCTAAAATTAGTCAACATATGCATATAAACTCATAACATATATAACACATACAGTTATTATTATTGTTTATTTTTTAATTGCATGTTTTTATTGACATTGAATATTTATATTTTTTATTATATCCGGAATATAAGTGTGCCGATAGAAAGAATTAAATAAGATATGTATGATTTATGTGCATTTTAGGACTTAATTTGTTATTTAGTGTTAAATAAAATAAGTCATAGTTTAGTCATTACTATATTTATGAAACTTAAAGGCTACTCCACTGTGAGATTGATGACGTCACGGTACAAATAATTGTACCGTAGGATGTACATGTACGTTATAATTCTCATTTCTGCATGTACATATTTATAACTCTGGTATTAGACCATATTTTCTAACTTTGAGTGTTTAGCTGTTTCTGCAGTATCACCCGCCTTTTAAAAAATGTAGAGCGATTGCAAAAATTTTGATAGAGCAGACAGATTTAAAGGGAGAAAAATAATTTAGAATTCTATTATTTCGTATTCTCAGCCTTCCAAACACTTTTTTTGCAAATATATGTGATGTAAAGAGACGAGGAAGTTTAATTTTTATTCCATACACATTTACATATGATGTATTGTCCAGTACTTGTGAACACTGTTCTGCGTTAACTTTAAAAACTTAAATACATCAAGAAAACTTCAAATTTAAAATTTTAATTATTACCTACTCCAATAGTGAATGGAGTAACGACAAAAACTCAATTTGTTGAAGGTCAGTCAAACTCGTTAAGAATGATATCTGCTTAAAAACAACTAACAAAACGGAGAAAATGAATTTATTTGATGAATATATAAGTGGATTGTGTAAAAGTTCCATAATTTCTCTTTTAAATAAGCTGAATGTGATCAACAACAGAGCGTGGCCGTGAGCGGTGAATGTAGGCAGGTACGTTGTTTTATCTCGACAATTGAGAACAAAATTACATCAGTATTTTCGATAATAATCGATTGAAACGAGTAGCAGCTGGATCGTTGTACGGTACCAGTAGTAACGCTAGCGGGACACAACTGTTTCATAGCGGAATCGCAAGCACAATTGTTGAATCGACACTCCACATAAGGAGTACGGAACAAATTGGAATAAAGTAATGACATTCTATGAAACGGGACCTTTGTTTGCAATCTTTATACATTTTATTACTTCCTATGTTTAAAAAGTCAGTGCATGGTCTTTCATGCGACCTTCGCCGAAGATACCTTGTGAAGGGTTTTCAATTGCTAGAAACGAAAGTTACGTAAAATATAACGTTCTGTTCAAATAGTAATAACCACTGTTTTATGAAAGCTACTTCACTTTGGTACTCTAACAGTTCTTATAATGTAGTTCTACTCCAGGGATGGACATTGATCATATAAGACGGGTTTAAGGTTGTCAATATTTCTTACAAAGTAATATACGATCTAAGACCAATTAAATAAGAACGGCCTCTTGGAGAACGGAAACAGATTGTCCGTACACGGATGAAATTGATTTATTTTTCTTGCTCTCGTGAAAACAGCTTATTAACTGATTTTTGCCCTTTTACGCTTTACAGTCCAACTGTAACTTCCATTGTAATTTACTACTCTTTACTTCACTCAGATGGTTGTGCGTAACTTCATTGACCTTAAAAGACCTTATACATAGCACAACATTTGTATAAAGAAAAATACTCGTATAAGAACATTTCACATCTTATCGATGTATCACAACAAGACATAGGTAACGTATATTTCAGTGCCGTAATACAATAATATGTCGTTGTAAATTTAATCAGGAACCGAATTTAGGTAAGGGGATGACTAGATGACGTCTGAATGGAAGGAAATGACTACGTATTTTTTATAATCTGCAGAACTTACTGATAAATTTCTGTTTCAATGCTCATGAATGACCGGACACTCGATCGAAACTGACGATGCGTCGTTTTGAAATGTTCCGAAAATGATCAGTCATTTATATCTGACTAATAAATCTTTTAGACGTAAGGCAATGGTTGACTGCGGCCGGCAAATCGTGCGTGTTCCGATGACGATATCATCTACTAAAGGAGAAAGAGCGGTTCATGTATACCCAAGTTCCGGTGACGGCAACGGACGCCGACGGCGCGCCCGTTCGCGTCCAGAATAATCAAGCAGCCTTCTCAGCTATCTAATATTATATATTCAATTACCAGTAATATGTTAAAGATCGTGACTGCCATGACCATAGAACCACGAAATACTTAAAAGGTCTCAGAAGAAACGACGCGAGCTTAAATATTATTACATTCGATGTATTCAAGATAATTTGGCAAAGCACTACCGTGCTTTTTGATTTCGTATTTATTGTTGTTGGCGAAGTTATTAGCTACGGCAAATAAAAACTTTCTAAAGATCTAATCACCTTTCACACTTTTTATTCTAAAGAAAACTACTACTTGGCTTTCGTTTTCGACAATTCGGTAATATTAAAATAATATCTTTGATGCCTTCCAAGTCTTTATTAGGTATTTGCCAAACTATTTAAACATAAATACTGACACATCTGTTTTTCATTATACTTCATTTATAAGCCTAACGACACAATGTTGATAACAGTAAATATGTACACGTAAGTATGAAACAGTTCTAATTTTTTGGTCAGTAAGTACGCTAGTTATATATTTAGGGTTCAAAAGGATAAAAACGGACCCTAATACTTAGTCCGCTGTCCGTCTGGCCGTCTGTTCGTCTGTCTGTCACTAAGCTGTATCACATGAACCGTAATAGCTAGACAGTTGAAATTTTCACAGATAATGTATTTCTTTTGCGGCTACAACAACAAATATTAAAAACAGAATAAAATAAAAATATTTAAAGGACACTATATAACAAACGTGATTTTTTGCTAATTTTACACAGATAATGAATGGTACGTACTAGATCGACTAGCACTTGGCCGATTTTATTTATCTACAATTGATCATGATTATATAGGTATTATTTAGTTATGTAGATAATCTCACATTATTTCTTTTCAGAAAATTTGGCAACCTATGATTAGCTTACAACTTTTTATTCACAATTTGAAGCATTTACTGAGCATTAGTTCCTGCTATGCAGACAATAGCCTATAAAATGTGCATAATTACAATAAATTATAGTTTCAATTGACGTACGCGAGTCAGGTAGTTAGAAAATACCGGTAGTCTCTAATAAGTACGTAATATATCGCTTTCTTACAGTGTTGTAAAATGTATGACTAATAAGAACTCCAGTAAATTCCACTCGTATTTGGTCATTTAGAGGAAAAGTTTTCTATGCTCATTACTAAGTCTAAGAAGATTCATCATCTATAGACTATAGTTATATTCAACATTTTTTAATATTATAAAGCTAGAGAGCTCGTTTCTTTGGTAGAACGCACTAAACTCACCTTCAATTCGAACTACTGGTTCGAATTGAAACAATATTTTCGTGTTCAACAGTCCTTTTACTGAGAAGGGCTATAGGCAAACATCACGATTTTGTTTTGTTTTTTTTTATGTAGTATCGAGTGAAAGCGCGTGACACAGCTATTTATAAATATATGCATCTTTTCAATATAAAATTTAAGTAGCAAACGAGCATATTTTACCTGATGGTAAGTGGTAATTGCCACCCACGGACATATTACACTAACTTATAAACAAGGGTTCGATCTAAAGACTATCATAGATTCATTACCACTCCTAAAGACCTTAGACTTAAAAAGGCTTAATAAGGCTACCATTAAGATGATAGCGTATTAGTTGGCTGGCAATTACATTGCCCCACCAAAAGTCAAGAAATGTTTGACCCGAGGAATGGGTGGGGATGGTACCTCTTCGGTCGAACAGTACTCATAATATCTCTAAAAATCCAACGTACGTACTGTATTTAAAACACCAAATCCCATGCAAAATATTTGCATATAATGCTGTGAACATATTGTAACAGTTAATTTTTAACATTATTATGATTGATTACAAAAAGTTTACACTGCCGTTATCGCGATTCTTGTAGAATATAAGTCCTACATATTAAAAATTAATTGTCTTGTTTACACAAGAACACACTGAGAGTTTTATCAATGTGTCATACCTGTTTATATTATAATGGACGTGAGTCAGACCTCGTATAAATTTAACCATATACGGCCAAGTCTAACTAAGTAATTAAAAACCTAACTAATTGTTAAGTTATAGGGTGTGGAAATCTAATGCTCTTGCTTATTGGTGATAAATATAGTATGCAATAACGTTACGAGCGCTTAAATGAATAAACATATCATTCATACAGAACAGGGGTTCCATCTGAACTCGATCACAGATGCGTTGCTACTCCAGAGGATTAAGATGGTCGCCACATATATAAGTGAGCTGGCAACCATACCCTTCCACCGAAAAGCACGAACTGCTTCACGCTAGAAAAAGGTGTGGCGGTGATACTTCCCAGCTCGAACTACATTGGTTCTACCACCTGGAAAATTCATTGTCCGGCTACTGGACACTGGTCTCCAATAGGAATGTTATGGATATCAAATTTCAAATCTGTTTACAGTACGGTTATAAGAATAATATTGTACTGGTTTGGTGGAAATTTAATTATTTTTATTATTATCCGTTACTTTTGGATACGAATATTATATTTTTAAGGAATTTTAAACGTAAAATACAAATAGGTTATAATTCTACCTATCTCTATTATATTTGGTATCACAATCAGTCAGTAACCAAAATTCTTATATCGGTTACGGTTACGGTTACGTTTTTTTTATTCCGAATGTCCCCTACTTTCGGTTAAAGCTATGGAGCACCATAACCTCCCTAGTTTCCTGTTATAAAGAGAAGGGTCAAGGCCAAATTCCATTACGCTGGCAAAGTGCCTATTAATAAACTTCATATACGTTTAAGATATTTGTTTACAGAGCTCTTAGGCGTGCCGACTTCCTCGCGATGTTTTCTTCACTTCATTCAATTCATTTAAGTGATAATTTATTTCGGATACAACCATATCTTCTCAAATTAACGCAGAGTCGCAATTGAGTTCCAACGTAAAAGAACGAAGTGAATTCCAATCCACTAATTTATCACAACTTACTTTTAATGTAAACTTTAAAACCCATAATACTTAGTCAGTAGTCACAATAAACTTCATGTCACCTCCATGTAGGATAATGGGTAGAATCAGTAATGCCATATCGATAGTTTCACACATAAAAAGTTCAAAAGTAACATTAATAATGTATAGCGCGACCAGCTTAGCCCTCGGGAGTAGCAACGCATCTGTGATTCACTTCAGATAGAATACCGGTTCTGCATGAAATTGCTTACAGATGTCCATAGGTGGCAGTACCCACTTACAATCAGGTGTACTGCATACTCGTTTGCTACTTCATTATTATAAAAAACACATTCGCTTAAACATGCAGTGTTAAATGATTTGCCTTAATCTGAAAAAATATAAATAGAGCACATTTATTTATGTTTGGCTAATTTATATGTCGCTAAATTATTAACTTTTTTATAAACTGTTCAATGAATATTTTAAAAGAAGTAAAGTAATTAAGCACTTTTATAAAAGTTGAATATCTATACACAATTATACATGGACAAATCAGTTCGGACTCCGTTACTTTGTGTATCAAGCGATTAATTTTTTTGTTCATAATCATAATCTTTATTTGGAATATATTTTAATTTAAAAATTTCGAAGGTATGCAAAAATCATAACACTGTTTAAAAAATAAATAAATAAATTGACAAATTTCAATTTTAACTAAATATTTTAATAGCGATTAACGAGATTTGTTATCAATTTTAATTTACAAAATCTTGCAAATTCGCATGTTTTATGTTTGTAGTTGGATGACGATTTAAAAGAGATTCATGATACAATACCATATTAAGCAGTACCTACATTGAAACACGTAGCGTGTAAACAAACCATGTAAAATCCTTGATCATTAACCAATTCCGGTTGTCACTAGAATAAGAAAAACAGATGTGCATACTGTAACAGGCTCTGTTCTCCTGGTGCATTATAATTATGTTGTATGTCACTGACAATGCCTTGGTAAAGGTACTTGAATGCATAGTTAAGAATCATCAACTAATCTGATTGGCGATAAGGCCTGAATTACATTTTGAAAATATAATAAATTGCTTTTATAAAGAATATATATTGAATCGTTCAAAAATATATATTTGAAGGTGGTACAACCCTTTTTGTTTTGACTACGGAAGCACCAACGCCACTTATCTCTACCTAATAACAGAAGTGTTAAGAGCTGTTTTGTTATAGTCTGGAGGGTGTGGTAAGGGAAACATACGTATCCGAGGCGTTCCACCTTAGTCTTCAGGGGTAGCAACGCATCTGTGGCCAAACTTAGTTAAGACGCTGATGCTGATGTTGATTACAGAAATCCATGGGCGACAGAAGCCACTTACCATCTGGTGGAATGCATGTTCGTTTGCTATTTTTATATTATAAAACAATATTGTAACAGGAATCAATTTTTAACATAGTGCACTAGGATAAATCACGTTACAGTACAATTGTAAGTCAGTTAACTGTATTCGTATTACACTTCTAGCGTGCACCGTATTAGCTTCTATCGGTTGTATGAGTAGACTATACATTATATAGAGCAAATTTCTGTAGCTGTTAATTAAAATAGTATCTTTACTTTTTTTTAATTTTGCAACATTGAGTAGAACAAGTAAAAATATTAATATGTATTAAATTCACCTATTGATACTATTTTAAAACTAAAGATGTATTAAATGAAACAACTATATCAACCTATAACGCAAAAAATCGTTTTCACATTATGAATTACTCATTCATTCGAAAACGATAAAAATATATTTTATTTAAAATCATACTTTTACCTACATATAATTAATTTAATATTAATAAATTTCATAACCACATTTATTTTGCTTTCATACTTTTAAAATACTAAGTTTGTCAGCAGAATACTAAGTTTGTTAGGAACTTAAAAAGCAGTCAAACTATATTTGTATAAGAAATACAGTGTGTAAAATATATATTCATGTCTTTTTCCATTGATAATATCTTCCGTACCGTACGGGATATATAAATAAACGTACGCAAGCACTATATTTAGGTGTAACCGCTCACAATTGCGCTCAGCCAAGACCTACGGGACCTTTAATAAAAAGTAACATTTATTTCAAATTTCTCACGAGAGATTGATGAGTTGCGCGTGAGAGTGTGGGATGGATTGTAGTATTATAGTGGTATGGAATGACATAACGGGGCGTTCGAGCGGCCACGGTCCGCGACAGGTGCGCTTAATGGTGACAGCGTACCGTCAGCTGCGGTGTGGTAGCCATAACGATACTGCTAAATTATCCTGGTAGCGTGTTCTCGTAATTTTAGTGTCATATTTTAAAGTGTGAGAACTTATTAATGATCCGGCCCGAAGGACCAATTCATTGAAGAACTACATAAAACAGCAAAACATGAGTCACAACAATAAAACATAACTATGCTATCAACCAACATGAAGAATAGTCGTAAGTGGTTGTAAAAACAGTTACTTGATGAGAAAGTAACCTTACACCTGAATTTTTGACATAAAATGTTATGGTAGATGACCATACTGCATATTTATCTTTATTAAGGCTACTCGTTTCGTAGATTTGAATTATAATTACTCATAATGACTGATACGTCTACACCGAAAGTAAACTGCCTAATAATAAGGAAATTAGGAGGCATGTAATTCACTTGAGTTAGAAACTTTGTAAAAATTGTTTTGACCAACAAAATTACACATACCATTCCGAGCACAAATTATTTTTACAAAATCGAGATAATTTTAATACCATCGATTTTTTCATTATTGTTCATTATCAAAAATTATTCGATTATAGAATGAATGAATGTATTATGTAGGCAAAGGAGAGCATGTATTAGATTTGCAAGTTGTGGAGAATATTGTTTCATTATATCTACTAGGTTATACTGTCACTCATTTCTTATAAAAACTACAATGAATATTTTAATTAGTTATTTCAATTAATAAAGGTATATATAATGTCCAATTAACTATGTACAGTATATACAATTCAAATAAATATCCTCCAATGAAACACTCAAAATATAAAAAAATAACACATAAATGAGACTTTTTCTGTAGTTAAGAAGATTTCACTTTAACACGCTCATTTAAGGCTTTCAAATTAACATCATGTAAAAACGGCAATGATATCAATTCTCAACAAGGCAGAGAATAATGGGTATGTCGAAATGTTAAAGAAAACCTTCTTGATCGGTGGTTGATTACAATTAACCGCTTTGTGGGAATAGATTGCATTAAGAACAAAGGGGCCTTGGAGTATTTGTTTAGCGGCGCCACGCTCGGGCGCAACCTCCAGGTAGATACTTACACGTGGCTTTATTCGGTGGTGAATACGATTCTACCCATTCAGTGCCGTATGAATGCGTCAATTTAGAATGCTTGAATGTAAGAACCGTAACTTATTATGTGTATGTTAATAGAATTCTATCAGTATAGTTAAATCTAAGCTGAAACAAATTTAATGTTCTTCTCATTTATGTAGTTAGGAATGATTTACATATATTTGTAATTACTAGATGTCGTACTTTAAGACTTTTTAAGTAATATAATATTCAAACTCTATGTTACTTCTCTGAACGCATTCAAAATACTTTCCCTAGACTGTTTCCTATTTTATAAGCTACAAGTACATTTGTACAAAGTAATATGTATTAACTAGATGACATACTTTAATACCTTTTGAGTAATGTAATATATTGCAAACTCGCTTTTCTTCTCTGATCGTGTACAAAATACTTTTTCTAGACTTTTTCCTATTTTATAAGTTCATGGTACGAAGTATTATTAATAAAATCGTAGTATATTTCATAAGTACGAACGTGGCAATTACTAAGCAGCCGTTCACGGCAGCACGACTCCGCCTCTCCTTAGAATCGCTAATGTACGTTTCACTTCTAACACCTTTATTTTTTTAGGTTGTCTTTTTTATTATGAAAATATCAGTTTTGTGGTATACAAGGAAACCATAAACTAAAACGATATTGAACGACCCGGGTACTGAAGCGGTCACCATACCGATCTGACACGCCGTGGGTCCCGGGTTCGATACGCGGCCAGACAGAAATATTAATGATGAGTTTAGATTTCTGTTCTGGGTATGGGTGTTTGTGTATTTGTGTTTGTGTGTCCATGGCACCCACGACACAGGAGAAAATCCTACTGTGGGGCAATTGAATGTAGAAAGTATTTAATGTATATGTTTTATTTTTATATTGAGAACATTATTTATTGGGTACGTAAACTAAAAATGAAATCTGTCTGATCTTAAATGTTACAATACTTCCGCAAACTTGTGGCAACGTGGCAATAAATATATTTTTAGTACTACGAATGAGTATGCATTGGTAATTACAGCATTGACATTTACTAAGCCGTTTACTATGTTCAGTGCACATAAACATATACGTCCAAAAATTTCCAAATGTATAAGAACGATAAACAATCAGACCAAGGCGAACTACGTCGTCAATATATCACGATTTCTAGACTTAAGAATATAAGTTAAGTAACTAAGTTGCGTCATAACGATTATTTGATTTTGACCAATTTATAGATATAGCCACAATTAAACATCTTTTTTTAATATAACAACTATTATAAACGATCAATTACTTGACATAAAAATATAAACTATCTGGTTTCTAATCATATAAATATGATAATCTTAAAATCAGCGATCGTTGTTCTTCTATTTTAGCCGACCGAAGGAGGGTAATGTTTTTCGAGCGTATTTATGTATGTATGTTTATTTGTATGTATGTCCATTTATTTGGCAACCCCAAACGGCTTAACGGATTGTAACATATGAAACGTATTAAAATCGTCTCTAGTTTGGAAAGTAACAAAAGTTACATAAAAATGGCATCTGAAAATAGGCAAAAAGGAGGGGGAAACGACCATTTTTTAAATATTACGGCATTATGGGTATCAAATGAAAGCTTGTGAATAGTCCATTCCAAAAATATATATATTTTATTGTACTTTCACTTGCCCATTTCACGAAAACTCATAAAAACGTTAAATTAAATGCATCATTATGAACAAAAAAATATATTTAAAGCAGTCTGGTCTATTTTTTAATATTTTAACAATATTACAAGATCATTATTTGTTTAGTAATTTATTAAAGTCATAAAGAGACCAGATTATGTTATATGTATCAGTTTCATATGTGGAATATCCGTAGCAATTTAAAACTATTTCCTAGTCACGCCCGGTCTCGGTTGAGAGGAAGAGTAATAAAGAATACGAAGGTAAGTCCCTATAATGACAATGTTTATAAATATTTTTGTATATAATTAAATTTAGGTTATTACATGGCTCTAACTTTATGTATGAAATTTATTAAAACTAGAGTTTAATAAATTTCCACACGCCTCGCGGTTTTATCCTTGTTAAAATAAAATAACTTTATTTGTGACTCATGATAGAGTAAATTTAGTCTTAACAGAACAGAAAAACAGACGAACAAAAATTAGAAAAAAAAATAATACTTATTTGATCCTTTCTTTCCTGGACATTTTTGCGTATACTTGCAATGTATATAAGGATAAAAAAAATATTACACCGAAATTTTGCAGTACATAAAATAAACCTTTAGAACTCTGAGATACCTACAGTAAATGTCCCAAATGGTATTTTTAATCAGTACATTGAAAATCTTTGTTGTCATAGTACCGAAGTCATTTGTTCAAAATAAATTGAAACTTAAATATATAATCATGTCTTTAATTTACATAATGTCAAACTTAATAGATACTAAAACTACAATTGGTACTAAAATTCACTATGTTAGTCATATTAAGTACATACTAAACATTTATCAAAATTAACATTCTAATACACGTAACTTAATTAGTATTTTTCATTTTAGTATATGTAAATAAATATAAGAAGTAATGACCTAGTTGCTGGGGCATTATATATAATTTATATTATCTATTATACTTTCATTATATTATGAAGTAAAAAATGTGCCTACTAGGATACAAACAGTAGCTCAGAACACGAACACTTCACGAACTATGACTGTTCGTTTCAAGTAGATATGTTACCTTATTTCATTGTTTTAATAATAAACATTGAAATTCTTATAAAGGCCATGTGAAAACTTTTCATATATTAATTATATTTTAAAGATAAACTGTATGAAGTAGCACGCCTACGAGTCGTATCAACGTAACTCAGGTCATCTTCAATTATTTTTAGGCGGGGCAAAAACTTAAAAATGCCGCCCCTGCCCACTTGAATTTCTTTTTAGCACAGTTTCAGCCATTTAATATCTAATAATTGGTGGTCATTAAAACCTACTGACTAGGTACCTTCCTACTGTTTGCAAGGTTTGAATTTGCCGCCCTCTGAACTTGCCACCCGAGGCATAGGCCCCGGCTTGCTCCCCCCCCCCCCCCTAGATCCGGGGCTGAGGTGACTGAATTAGAGAAATGGACTAATTCCATGCTAATTATTACTAAGTTCCTATTTCGAACCATTGGGACTAAACTTTAGACTAAATAGAAATTCAAGTCACGTATCTGTTTCGTTTATTAATTGAAGGTGTTAGAACAACAGCAGGTTTAAGGGTTGCTGTATACTGGTGTGAAGGGTATGGTAAGGAACACTATTATCTGAGGCGTTCCAACTTTTTCTATATTTCATCAGATTCAAGTGACAAACGAACATGCATTTCACCTAAAGGTAAGTGGTTACCGCCGCACATGGACATCTGTCGGAAACTTATCTGAAGTCGATCACAGATGCCTTGCTACTCCCAAGGACTAAGATGGTCCATTTACATATAAGCGGGCAACCACACCCTTCCACTGAAATGCAACTACCAGGTAAACTTAGTCTTCAGAAACAACAACAGCATCTGTGACCAACCTCAGATAAAACTCTTATCTTATCTGGGGTCGATAACAGATGTCCATAGGCAGCAGAGGCCACTTACCACACCAAACAGGTAATCCACCTGTCGGTAACTGGCGTGCTCGTTTGCTGTTTCTACGTTTTGTAACGAAAAATGTTTTATTTCTGAAGAGTATTCCGTTTTGCTTTACATATCATGTCTAAAAATTTATATCTGTAACTCAGTATAGTAGTAAGTAATACACAATGTATAAGCAACTAACATATTCAAATACGCGGTCATCTTGAAGACTAAGTAAGAAAAACGGATCCATTTAATATATATACCGGCATCGCTATGTTGTATCTTTATTAACAAAATACAATATAACCTTTTCGCATAAAATTCATTAAAGACTTATGGTGACGTAATTGAACCTAGTTATGTTATGAAAGATTAATAATATAATAATTATTGTCATAACATAGAGCATGCAATCTAAAATGAACTCTACTACTTTAAATCCATGAAAGAATAATGTGTAATTGTCGCAAAATGTCGGTAGAAAGTTATGTGTATTTTATTATCCAGCATGCTGTGAAATTTTAATTACAATTGTATAAAAACGTGTGAAACATTGGAAAAAAATGAAGTATTAATAAAGCTGAGTAAAGGTTAATTATTTCATATTAGTCCTTAAGATTTTAGAAACAAGATATGCATTAAGACCTAATACTCGTGTGTATTTGCAGAGAACACCGGCTATTTCTCGTAACTTTCATACATTGATTTATACATCTATTAAACTAAGGTAAGTTTGGTCACCACTCGCCAAATATGGATTGTCCACATACAGTCACTTCTGAGAATATGATTAACAAATCTATAAGCTTTTATCGAAGTAGTATTGACTTTAATTTCATAAACCACAGAAAAATAACTACTAACCAAATTTAACTATGATAAAATTAGTAACATATGAGAAAACTTTCAGTAACATGGTTCTTCAGATATACCTTTTAATTATAATGTATATACTTATGTACTTTATTTGAAAACAATGTGTGGCAATTTTGGTACGCAAAGTTTTTCATTATAGCTATTGTATTGATGGTGAAAGACATAAAATCGGGGGAGAAAGTTTTATTTGTAAATGTCATAGTATTCTTAATATCATGTAGATTTAGTAGATTGACATATCTACTTTCATACCTTTCAAATTGAATAAATCTCTACCCAATTAGTGACATGAGTTTTTTCTTAAGATAATTCTATTGATACTACGAGACACGTTACCATGTGAACAAACGAGCTAGTTAATAAAGATCAAATGGTCAACAGCACATAGAGTTACGTCAGACTCGTTATGCATGCATTAGATGCCTGTAAAGAAATCAGCTAGTTCTATAAGGAGATGAAGGAGCCAGTTCAACTTACATAAGTAAGTCGTGAGCGCCATCTAGTGTTACTGACCGCCTTGTTTTGTAATAACTTGATTACGAAGGCTTTGGCACTTACTCCAATAACTTTCGGTACATGTCACTTTCGCAATTGTTAATATACGCCTTAATAAGTTAATGGAAAATTTAATAATAAAATCATGCGGATTTATTTATCTTAAAATTACATGAATTATTAGCGTTATACATATTGTCAGATTTTTTTATAATTAGTCAGTAATATGTACATGTACAATTGTACATGATTACATGAAATCTCCAATTATGCGAATTATAAGTTTAAGTACAAGAACAGTAAAAACTGGAACAAGCCAATTAGAATTAAAATAGTCTAGTAAGAATACGTTCTTAGGTTTTACTGTAAACGTAAAGCATAGATTTCTGTGTTCAATATTTATGAAGTGAATGGTACGAACAGAAGTTTAGAACAAATGTTATTGTAATGCGATCAGATGTGAAAAGAAGAGAATGCGAGCGGTCGGGGGTCGGCCTGTGTGGAGTTGCGACACGCCTCGGTAAACTAAGTGCGAGATGCCAACCTTGAGATCATCGGTGAGTATGGGAGCGGTGGTGTACGGGGCTCATTCCTCCCGGTGCAAGCGATCCGCCTTCCCTCGCTAGGCGAACAGCCGTTAGACAGCCCCGTGGAATCAGCAACGCACGTCGACAGTGGTACTTTGTAGCGATACACTATTCGTTTGTATGGCTAAAAACACACCATCACAACACTTCACCTACACTCCAAGAATCGGAGCGGATTGCAACGAACACTCGTAGGACGAAATTTTGTAGCAACGCACGTCGGTACGCGTGTACGACCGATATACTGGTCGAACAGAGACTGTTCACCGCAGCGCAGGCGCAGGCTGTAGCGCGCGCTCGCTCCGCCCCCTTCACCCCTTGCCGCCGTCGCGGCAATATCCGAGCTTTTGCATGCCCAACCTGAACTCTATACCCGATTATAAAATTGCAAGGGTGATAAACGCTAACGCCAAACCGGTCATGTTGGCAAACGCCAAACGAAAGATATATTTGCTATCATATAAAAGTAATACAGTCTATTTCTATATTTTTACATTCTTTTGACATAAAACCCGTTTTTCCCAAAAAAGCCAATGAACTTAGTTTCTATACGCAATGAATATAATTTTGAATTTGCCCCTGCACTCCAGTTTAGAGTTTATTTACCTGCAAGTCCTGCAACTTTCCCTAAAAAAATAAAATTATTCTGTAAAACCACGACCATTTAAAAATAGGAGTTATTCATTCAACGCGACTATTAACGTATAAAGTTGAGAAGGGCAATCTAAATGCCAACGAATTAAATAAAAAACGTATACAGCTCCTGTGTATCTATTAGCATCCCCATCGGACGGCGGCGGGCAGAGCGGAGAAGCCAGAGATCAATAAGCATTCTTCGTTTTTTCACCAACGCCAATTACAGCTATTTTTAAAGATCTATTCAAAGACGAGTCGTATTGAGGCGTGTAGAATCCGATTGTAGTGAACACTGAATTTTTATAGTTATTTAATTCGATATTATCGTTAATATGTCCTATTCAATGCACAGTATGCATGATTACACATACATTCAATTTTATATCTTAATAATCTTAAAATTTTTAGATACCAATAAATCCCAAGTTTTCAGTTTAGCCTAATCTTTAGTCTAATTACTCTGAATCGTTTTGTACGTAAACGTACCAAATATGCGTTAAAGGAGTAATTTAAACTTTACGCTAGAATAACATTTCACGTATTATATTTCCCTGTTAGTTCAAATATTAATGAGTAATACGCGTAGAGGAAAATCACTAGACCGCAAGTTTCTTATTACATCAATATACATAAGTTTTGAAGGAACACCTCGTGATTCAACTCGGGAGGCACCACAACACAGTATTTGAGCTTCATAATAACAATGTTAAGCGCTGCTGTAGGTTTGAAGAGTATGTTTTACGAGGCATACAAATCCAAGGCGTTCAAACTTAATTAAGGAAAGGAACGCCCAACCTCAGGTAGGAATCTAATGTTAACTAGAGTCGAAAACAAATATCAATGGGTAGCAGTGGTCACTTACCATTCGTCACTAAGCGTTGTTTTACCAGGTGGTAGCATCAGTGTAGTTAGACCGGGGTGGTACCACCACCACACCTATTTCAAGCATGAAGCAGTTCTTTCGTTTCGTTTGAAGGGCGTCGTTACTGGATTACTTTTATATGAGGCGACCATCTCAGTCCTCGGGAGTAGCAACGCATTGGTGATCGATCTTAAATAGTATCCCTGTTCTATATGAAGTTGCTTGCAGATATCCATGGACGGCAGTGACCATTTGCCATCAGGTGGACCGCATGTTCGTTTACAATTCCTAAACTGTATAAAATCTACTGTTACATCACAATAAAATATAATCACATAAAAATATAACGTGACATTATTACATTAGAACTTGCAAGCATACGTCTGTCTATAAAGGTACTCAACTCGATTCATTTCAGTTCCCGTGTCCCATATTTAAGACATCAACGCGCGCATTGTGAACAACCGTGATATATTTGATTGAACATTGAACATAATAAAAATTATTCGGACTTCTAATTTACAATTGTAACATAAAAACTGTTTATATCTTGATATATAGAAATAAAAAACTTATTTTTCTTTATTTCATTTTTGTAAAAATAATCTTAATTAAAATAAATACATGATTTTGTTTGTGTAATAAATAGTTCTGTTGAACAGTTTAAAATCTATTTACAGTTTTATCACAATATATAAGAAATTCATATATTATTAATCTACGGACACTTACACTATAAATTAAATACAAAGACTTTTTATGTCGTAATTTCAAAACATCATCATAGAATATAACAATTATTTGGTGATCATTGACAGACATTATCATTCTATTCCTGCGTATAGATCTTAAGGATGAGATGTATTGCAGATACCGTTAATACAATTTTCTAATTAATTAAGTATCGCAGTGTACAGATTAGCAGACGAATAGCAGTATTTGAACCAGTTTGACGGGAAATGAGCACTTACTATATAGTTTGTAGTGGCGTATAATTTATTGGAGGCTGTAGCGAAATCGCGCTGACGCGAATCTCATCAGGGTTGGGAAGGATACTCAGAGCACGGCCAATTGCGTGCCGTTTCCTGAACTCCGTAATTAAACTAATTACTTTAAGAACTCATTATAACCTTCTTCTGACAACATACGTTCAAAAAGTACTATTTTTTCCGGTAAACCGAAACAAAGCCTAATGAATGCTTCTACTAGAGACAAAAAAATTGTATCCAAAATTGCAACTATCAATTTTTGTTGTATATACGAGTGCATGAAACTGAATAACATATTTCAATATTGAAGTCCAAATCAAACTTTTGTTGTATATTCTGAGGAGGTTTAATTAATTTAGACATTATTCAAATGCGTCATAATTTAGATATTTTTATGTTTCAGTCTTTCTTTGCATGTTTGTCTATCGCAGGTCTCAGTACACTAACATCTTATACGAATAAAATTACGAAAAAAATAATTTTACTGGAACACCTATATTTAATTTACTTTACTCTTTCAATCTATGAGGTAAGTATTTCACTTAAACATTTGAAGTCATCCAACTGAGACGTTACATCTGCTAACTGTACAATGGTCCTCGATGGTCTAGTTAACATGCTCTTCTCATTGTATACGTGTATCTATACTGTACTACATTGAAATACTTTTAATTAAAATATATACATATATAACACCATACATTAAGCATATTTCTCTATGAATAACTAGTGTTCATCCAGTGTTCCAATTCTACCATATTTTCTCTTTTTAGGGTTCCGTGCCCAAAGGGTAAAACGGGACCCTATTACTAAGACTCCGCTGTCTGTCCGTCTGTCTGTCT
>DWNE01002277.1:0-19292 GCA_018249875.1 Cecropterus toxeus | reverse complement strand
AGAACAGAAATCTAAACTCATTCATATTTCTGTCTGGCCGGGAATCGAACCCGGGACCCACTGCGCGTTAGACCGGTTTGGTGACCGCTCGGCCACGCGGGTCGTCTTAATGGTGATAAAAAATTAATGATGAAGAATTCTTCTGTCACCAATAAGAACCTTTTTTCTTTCCCCAGAATGAAACAAAGAGAAACAGGAACAGAAAAAAGTTTATTCTTGACAATTACGACACATAACAAGTACAATTATAAAACTACATTATTACATATTTATTAAAAAGACCTACAATATAACAAAATTAATATATATAGATTAACTAAGTTAATAATATATAGATTATGTGCTGCAACAATCGCGAAAGGGGTCAAACTCAGCGAAAGCCATGCGCAGGTAAACCACGTCCGTCCCTGTAGTTCCGGGATCAGAATAGGGCTACGGTATCGTCTCCCTGTCGTAAGAGGCGATTAAACCCTTATAGTCGTGGCGGCAAGAGTTCCCACGGGAATGACGGTGGTATATGTGGTCGCACACTGTCGTAAGGACCAGACAATGCGGTGGGCCCAGCCGCTCACCTGGGTTGAGCCCGGTGGGGCAATGCGCTCAGAAACCTCCGGTTGTGTTCTTTTGGAGATCCCGGACTTCTCTTCGCAGCGCCGAGGACGGCTACCGGGGAGGTTTTAATATGGTAAAAATCCCACATAACCCTTACGTCGCTCCCACGGCGTCGGGTATCTTTTGAAGGTTTCCCCCTCGATAACAAAAAAAAAGGTAAACCACGTCATGGGTCTGATTTTCAGTTTGCCCCATGGTACGGGGAATACTTGATAAGAGATTAATTTAACAAAAAATATGACAGAGTTTTTTGGTTTTCATTCGAAGGAATGGAATTTGCTTATTGATGTAAAATAATCAGAATTAAGACAGTCGACATGAGTTATTTACTACTTTTATCACTAAAGAAGATGGACATTGCTATTATAAAGACATAATGGGTTTGTTTTGATGAAATTGGATAGCCTTTGTTCCCAGTGAGTAGCGTTTATTTAATGTCATATTAACAAAAGGCTTAAAACCAGTTCTAGAACACACAAAGAAACTATATCTTTAAATTAATTTCCGGTATGTTTTGAAATATAAAGTGTATTTAGCAGTTCACTAGAGAATAAGACGATATGATTTTTAGCGATATTACAAGATAATTATATAAAATATCCGAATAATTTTTCACACTATTTTTAGGTTTGAAACACTAATAAACCTTATATTTATCCTTATACCCTATCTCCTTTTTAATTTATCTTAGAATACTTTTCACTTCTGCCGTGCGCATATTGCACACACATAATATTTTGTCATAAATTGATTAAATATGAAAGCCGATGCCGCATGCAATTGGCTGTTTTGCGTAAAATTATTATAAAACGTAAACAAACATGACTTCCTTTAAGTAAATATAAATCACTTCGATAAACATATTTACTTAACTTTGAGACGTCCGGAGACAAACAATACAATATTATAAAAGGAATATTTAACGTTCAACAATGTGCCAAATTGCAAATTTGAATATTGTGTTGTTATTTTTTGTCGTTGGTAAGTACACTATGATGTCTGTCTGTATCTACATTTAAATTAAATTGTCATGGAGTTTTTTTTTTGTATTTTTTATCACGACGAAAATTGTCTACAAGCAATGCAATTGTGGCCCACCGTAGTTAGGACTCCAATATTATCTGCAGTTGGAATGAAGTTCCTTATCGCGCGTTGCGAAAGGGGACTAGACGAAAAAATTAAGACTAAAAGTTGTAACGAAACTTTTTGGTGTGCCGTAGTGCAGTGCGCGCGTGTTTCTGTGTCTATCTCTCTCTCTTTCTCTCTCTCATAAAAAGCAAGCCAGTTATTTTCGTTTCGTCTTTCTATTTCGCATTGAACAGTGTGGTGTCGCGACAATCATTTTTGTTGAATGTATACAGGTTTTTTGTACATAATTAATAAGAAAAGTAATGAAAATAATGAATCCTGACAGTGTTTAAATTACATTATATTTGCTTATAATAAAAAATAAATATTATAACTTAAAGGAAATAAAATTTTATTACAATTCCTTTACTAATTCGTCAAAAGGAACTTCGTTCCATCCGGGAGTCCAAACCTCTCATTTTTTTTGTTTTTTGTTAGACAGCGATAGATAGATAGAGCCAGGAAGTAATATCGTTGGCGTGATTAAGAAAGGGGTAGAACACCATCTAGCTGTAGAACCGACAACCGCTTCGTTCAAATCACAACGATAAAAAAAATAATGCACTTTTCCTTGTTGAAGTTATTTTTCTTTTTTAGCTTGCTCGAAAGTTAATAATGCCAAGGATGTAATAAATGGAATAAATTTTCTCGTAAGTAAACTGAAATTATTTTGCCTACCCTACATCACGGTGCAATAACCTATAATACAGCGTAAGATAGGTCAAAGTGTATCGTGGTCACAGCGAAACCATAATTCCGTGTCGATCAATGTAACTAGGTCAAAATATCGGCAAGAAAAAAACTCGCAGATTAAATTTAAATGTTTGCGCCAATAACTTTACACTTGTTGCGAGATCATTGGATAAATGTTTGTAAGAAAGGAAGAAAGAAAAAAAGCTGTAAAGGTGTATGTGTGTTTGTTACTCTTTCACGCGAAAACTACTGAACGCGATTCTTAAGATATAAATAGTGGTAGACAAGTATGGTTCGACCGAGGTACTGCTGCCACATCTACTTCTAGCATTAAGCAGTTTTTGCCTTTTGGTTCATCCTAGCTGACTTACATATGAGACGACCATCTACTTCTAAACTAATGGCAATGCATTTGTTATTGGTTTTAGATTTGCCAGGTGGTAGAACCAATGTAGTTCGACCGGGGAAGTACCACCGCCACACCTATTTCTAGCGTGAAGCAGTTCTTGCGTTTCGGTGGAAGGGTGTGGTTGCCGGCTCACTTTTATATGAGGCGACCATCTCAGTCCTCGGGAGTAATAACGCATCTGTGATAGACTTCATATAGAACCCCTGTTCTATATGTAGTTGCTTACAGATGTGCATGGGCGGCAGTAACTACTTACCATCAGGTGGGCTGCTTGCTCGTTTGCTACTTCATATTTATATGTATAAAAAAAAGATGGTGCAATCTCGTTTTATATAGCGTTGGATACGGATGTCCATAGGAGGTAGAATCAGTGTAGTTCGACCGGAGAGGTCGACCACTGCCGCAACTATTTCTAGCGTGAAGCAGTTCTTACATTTCGGTGTAAGGGTGTGGTTACCGGTTCACTTGTATTTACAGCGAACATCCTAGTCCTTGGGACTAGCAACGCATCTGTGACCGCTTTCAGATAGAACTCCTGTTCAGTAAGAAGTTGCTTACAAATGTCCATGGGACGCAGTGGCCACTTACCATCATGGACTGCATACTCTTTTGCTACTTCAGTCTGATAAAAAAGCAGAAGGTGACCATTTAATGTAAGATAGACTTCATTTCAATTATTCCATTAATTACATTAATTACATTAAAAATATTGATTTTAAGAGATCTTTTGAAGACGTGGAAGTTGAACACAACGATGATGATCCTTGTACACCATTCCTACCAAAATTGCCAGATTTCCGAGCACCTGATCGAACCGTCAGCGAAGTCAGTAAGTGTCGTATTTTCGTAACACAACCATTATGATAAGGATATCCTTTGTGGTTTTAATAATAACATACCAATTAAGGTTCACGACCGCTTGGAGATTAAAGATGCACACGTATTATTTGTTGCAAAATATTTTCAATTATTGTAAAAATATTTTTATGTTTTAATGTGATCGAATTTCAAAATTTAAATCTGTAAAATACAGTGTATCGAATAAGATTAAAATTATTTTGGTTATCATTTCAGAATGTTTTGAATACGTATGGAGAGCGAAAGTTGGTATGATAAGAGAAGATCAACAATTAAGATGTAAGTTTTTTTTAGATATTGATAATTTGATTGTTCCGTTCGCCGTTAATACAAATTCTGCCGCGAACAAAAAGTAGTACAACAACAAATGTAAAATACTTGAGAAAATAAAATACGTGTTTCACTATTTTACAGGTTATCTAAAGAATCATAAAAATAACACGGGATTCCATCGGACTTTAGGAGGAAAGGATGCATTAATAAGCGATTTTGCACACATGGTACGTATAACCAGGTTATAGAACCAATGTAGTTCGACCGAGAAAATACCACCGCCACACCTATTTCTAGCGTGAAGCAGTTCTTGCGTTTCACTGGAAGCGTGTGGGTTGCCGGCTCAATTATGAATGAGGCGATCATTTTAGTCCTCGGGAGTAGCAACGCATCTATGATTGATTTCAGATAGAACCCCTGTTCTATATGAAGTCGCTTTTACAGATGTCCATGGGCGGCAGTGACCATTTACCATCAGGTGGACTGCGTGCTCGCTTGCTACTTCATTCTTATATAATAAAAAAAAAATCGGCAATACATATATTTTCAAAGCTTGACTTTTTTAATAAAATGCAAGTAGTAAACGAGCAGGCAGCCCACCTGATAGTAAGTGGCCATTGTCGCCCATGGAGATCAGAGTCCAACTTGAGGTTAAGACAGATGCAAGTATGGATTCTCATGATGATAATGATATCGCAGATAACATTTCTTATACCAACGCATTAAGGAAGGTTCAAATAAATCATTAATACTGGCGTCTTGGTATAGACAAACATCGCCAAAAACTTACTCCCAAGAGTTCTTCGCAATATGCTAAATATTTCCTGAACCGTATTTTTTTTACCCACGTGGTGCAACTATTACCTTCAAATTCTTGTGTATAGACTCAATGTGACAGTAAAATCATCGTATAACTTTATTATCTTATATATCCTTGGAATCCATATATAGATTCCAATTGACCGAAATAAATAATAATAATTATTATTATTATACATATTTCAGGGTGCTTTAGGATGGAGAGCTGAGAATGAAACTTGGATCTTCAAATGCGGTGGATCGCTTATTAGTAATAAGTTTGTATTAACCGCTGCTCATTGTACAATCATCGCAAGAGGTGATTCTATCATTATGGACCTTGAACCGAAAATTGTGAGACTTGGAGACGTACATATAAATATAAAGAATAACAACAAATCAGAATTGTCAGTACGTATCTACCAAAATTTTCATACCTTTTTGTTCATAAAAGGGGAAAACTTTAAAAATCACTAGGTTATGGGAATTTTATCGCGGTAAAACCCTCGCCCGTCCTCGGCACTGTAAAGAGGGCTCTAGGATTTCCAAAGGAATGCAACTCCACCCAGGTGAACAAATGAACCTACCGTACTATCTTTATGACGATACATGCAGTACAAGCCATCGTTCTTCGCGCGGACGCTTGGTTAGACGGTTCCAGCTGCCAGTTCTGCCGCCCGCAATCCCGAAAGTACCTTTAAAACGCTTCTTGCGACAGGCAGTGGATTTATAGCCCTATGATGATATTGATCCCGTAACATGGACGAAATAACGAAACGGAAGATCACGCCACTACGAGAAACCCTAAAAACAGATTACCCACGTAAAAAAATAATAACTTATATGCCAAATAGCCTTGTTGTACTCCAGGTCATTTATATTGGATATAACATTCTACAACTACGATTCATTTAGCGTACCATCAAGTAACTTTCTAATACCGTTATTTAAATTTAACTTTTACAGATTTTACAGGAGATGACCAACATGGCGACTGATGCGATTATCAAACGTTTAATAAATCATCCCCAGTATCACTCTCCTCGTCAATACTACGATATTGCTCTCGTTGAACTAGAAGGAGAGATAGACTTCCTATGGAATGTAAGACCTTCGTGTCTTCATATTAGTTTCGATGCACCGGAGCTTGTCTCTGTTACTGGATGGGGTGTAACTGATTTAGGTACGTTTTTATGGTTTGCTATTCATTTGTATGGAAAGGCGAATGTCTGACTCAGTGGTGGTTATGATGATAATGATAATGTTGATGATGATTGATTCATCCTTAACCCGTTACTGTTCCATTGCTAGACATGTGTCTCCTCAAAGTGAGAGGTTTGGCCCTAGTCTACTGTGCTGGATGCAAATTGTAACGCCTTCGAGAACTTCTTTTTAAAACGTACAGGAATGAATAATTTCGTCCTGCAAAACATTATTGTAAGAAAATATATTTAAATCTTTTTTATCATATTCAGATTTGTAAAATATACAATTCCTTGCTACCAGTCACCCTGAGAACTGCAACAACCTTACAAGTAGCCCAGTTGAACATCATAGAATCCTCGAAGTGCGACAAATTGCTCCGGACAAAACGAAACAGACTCTGGGATGGAGTAGCGCAGCATCAGATATGCGCGGGACAGTTGACGGGAGGCATCGATGCATGCCAGGTAAGCACTTTGACCCATTGTAGTTCGACTCCACAAGCATCACCGCCACACCCATCTCCATGAAATAACAACAGTGTTAAGCGCTGCTGTGTTTTTGTCTGAAATGTCTGATAAAGGAGACATACCTAACTTAGGTCTCCCAATGTGCTTCCTTAAGAGTAACAACGTACATATATGTGACGCAAATATACTTGACGACCCGCGTGGCGGAGCGGTCACCATACCGGTCTGACACGCATTGGGTCCCGGGTTCGATCCCCGGCAAAATGTGAATGATGAGTTTAGATTTCTGTTCTGGGTCTGGGTGTTTATGTATTCGTCTTTGTGTGTCCTTGGCACCCACGACACAGGAGAAAATCCTGTGGGGCTACGATTGTAGAAAGCGTGTAATATGGGTTTTTAATATGTGGAATAGATTACAGATGTCCATCAGCTATTGTAGCCTCTTACCATCAGGTGGACTGCAACTGGTTTGCTATTTCATTATAAAAAAAAATTAAGATACGCAGTACTTCGTGGTTCAAGTACAACATTAGCACACTACTACTGGTAACTAGTCACAACTACTGATAAAACTTTCTCTGTTCGCTAAATTAGAATAAATGTAAGACATCAAAAAATGCTCACAATCTGATCAGCAGCTTCAGAGAAATGCGTTACCAAACTTACATACTTATAAATAAATACCCATAAAATTTTGTATAAAGTAAACAAAGTCCTAATATGTACATTTGCTATTGCAAAAATATGAAGATACCTAGGTGAAGAATGATAACCTCTTTTTTAAATCGGTTATGATAAGACATAGTACTGAAAAGTTTATCCCTACAGTCAATAATATCACATTATAAGTATAATACACACACACACGCGTTTTCTACACTCATAGCCCCACAATAGGATTTTTCCTGTGTCGTGGGTGCCATGGACAAATAAGACAAATACACAAACACCCAGCTCCAGAACGGAAATCTAAACTCATCATTCATATATCTGTCTGACCAGGAATCGAACCGGGACCCTCTGCGCGTCAGACCGGTATGGTGACCGCTCCGCCACGCGGATCGTAAGACCTGTGTTAACATATTATGGTTACTCAATACAATAGTAAACGTGACCGAAACAAACGGAGCCGCGGACATAATCTAGTCTAATCTCAATGGTGAATTTTCTTAAATTCCAGGGCGATTCTGGAGGACCACTGCAATATTTGATCGACCTTGGAGCAGTGCAACATAATGGCTCCTGGACCGTACATCGAATTGTTGGCATCACATCATTCGGATACGGGTGTGGTCGGGGTAACACACCTGGCATCTATACGAGGGTAGCCAGCTTCGCAGGCTGGATCGAGAGCATTGTATGGCCGGATGATTATAATAATTTAGCAATAATAAAATTTCCAGATCAATAATTGCGTCTGTAGAAAGTGTCTTTAATTAAATTAATATTTTGTACTCTAAGAATTTTCATTAATTTTACTTTGATTAAGCTCAAGCTAAGCTAAGCTAAGTTGTAATTCGAACTACACGCTAACATTAGTTAAATAAAGGATCGATATGATGTAAAATTCATATTAAAATTGGTTGTTGAACTTCATAATGTTTCGAAAGACTTGAGATTAGAGACTGTTAACAAAACGAATGGGAGGTAGCACCACTTGTGATGTATTTTCGAGATAAAATGGTTGAATTCCATTACAATGTAACAATTTAAATTTAAGAAAATTAAGAAGCCATTCCGTAACTTTAAATTTAAAAATAAACATGTCTGATTTTGTTTAGTTAACACTGTCACCCATGGTCATCCGTAAACATATCCATATAGAACAGGGGGTTCTACCTGAAGTCGATCACAGATGCGTTGCTATCGATGCTGTCGATGCGGCACTTAGCGACTCGAGAATTCTTGAGAAATTTTCATTAGTCGAAACGAAAAAAAATCCCAACGACTCGAAAACTCAAGAAATCCATTATATACGCTAGATACCTAAAAACCTTAACTAATTGAACTTACGCATATACCTAATACGTCACGAGAATAGAGTTTCGCAACGTTTTCATACTATGAAGCCAACATCGACGAAATATTAGACTTTGTGGTCGAGAAATATTGACAGCTAAATTATAAAAGATCTGATATACAATTAATTAACTAACTAAGATGGTCGCCTCATATATGAGTGAACCGGCAACCACATCCTTGGATCTTCAAATGCGGTGGATCGCTTATTAGTAATAAGTTTGTTTTAACCGCTGCTCATTGTACAATCATCGCAAGAGTTGATTCTATCATTATGGACCTTGAACCGAAAATTGTGAGACTTCGAAACGTACATATAAATATAAACAATAACAACAAATCAGAATTGTCAGTACGTATCTACCTAAATTTTCGAATTTTTCTACCATACGGGTAGCGGTGGTACCTACCCGGTCAAATTACTGGTTCTACCACCTTCACATTACTTATTAGACATTATGATTTAAAGTATCGACTTTGGCGACCCACGTGCCGGAACGACCACCATATCGGTCTGTCACGCAGCGGGTTCCGGATCGAACCCCGGCCAGACAGACATCTGAATGATAAATTTAGATTTCTGTTCTGGGCCTGGGTGTTTGTGTATTCCACTTTTGTGTGTGTGATGGCACTCATGATACAGGAGGAAATCCTAGTGTGGGGCTATGAGTGTAGAAAGCGTTTTTCTCGGACATATTATTTTGGTATATAATTTATTGCATATAATAAACCAGCATTTATCAAAGTGCAATAACTCGAGCACATTCTAAAATCGAATGTAATGCTTCTTGAACATGTCCAAATATCTTTTTAATTAACAACACATACATATATTACCCACTCTGATTATTACTTAAATCCTTTATTATTTTACTTTACCTGCAGGATTTTTTTAAAGGGGTTCTCCGTTGTTTTAAAAGTTGAATAGGGGTACGTAGACATATAAGTTTGAGGAACCCTGCAATAAACTGAAGTGGTATTCATTGTTTACTACCAAGTTATTAGAAAATGAGAGTAAAGTGACCTTGTTCTAATAATAATTTAGTTCTATGATAATAATTTACTTTACTTTGAGATGTCAACTGTGTAGGAAGTGTTTAATAAATGATTAATATATCATAAATAAGCATATTTATGTAATGTTCTAAAATGTGTCAATTTTTAAATTTTAATATTTTATTGTTAATTACACTCGTTGGTAAGTTTTATGTACACTGATAAATATTATTTATGATGATTACGGTAATTTTGAAAATATTATTGAATTTCATTGAATTCCATTTAATATTTTGAGTCCAAAAGTATAAACGTAAACGATTTTATAAATACAAGTAAACAGAATATTTTTTAATCATATATTTTTTTACTAGTACTTATTTATATTTTATTAATTGTTTGTTTCAATATTTATTTTGTAGTACATGAATCGTTATTGTTATCTTAATGTTCTAAAACCAAGCCGACGTGATTGAATCCGTTATCTTTTTGCATTTAAATACTATCTATTATATACCCATACCAAATACTTTTCTTAATATTGGATGCTTGACCCGTCGATAGCATTAATTTTAATATCAGCAAGAGGTCAATTAAAATGTTATTTCTATATGTAACCAAAACTCCAACAGTTTTATACGATTACAAACTAAAACAATATATATAAGATGAGCTCTCATTTTCAGTACAAGAATATTTAAAACAAGGTTTGGTTTATGTTACTATTTATGGTCAGCAAATAAAATAATGACCTATCCAATGACAGATGACACAATGAAATGCGGTGACGAGTTTATATATTTATAATATAATTTTCACAAGAAGTCACAAGTAAACATTTGTACGTTTAATAAATTAACTAATATCCGACCGAAACTGATTTTTCAGCCGATAAATAAACTGAATCCGAACTTTCGACCACTTACCAGTTTCGACCGAAATCAAAACATACATTAACATACTTTAAAGTTCTATTAGATACTGAAATTTACATTATTTATATTAACACATTTGCATACAGACAGTCAAATTGTGCTAAATTAAATAAAAATCATTAAATTAAATAAAAATATATTTTTTTTATTTTATTTCACGAAAGTATAATATAAATAAATGGATGAAAGTAAGTACTCTTTGAAGTAAACTTTTAAAAACAACATTCAGTTAGAATGATGCACAATAACTCACCAAAACTCGTGTAATAATAACCACATTTGGTTGTATAAGCATACATGTTGATTTTGTGCAAATAATCAGGCTCTATGCTGTTGTGGTCGATTAATTAGTAAATTTCATTGAATATTTCCTTATTATTATACCCAAATTACATCACGCCAACGGAAGGGCAAGACAAATGCTTAATAAACTAGTTAACAAACTAAATTTTAGATTCTACTTTTAATATCAATACTTATATAATAATTAATTAATAATTTATCATAATTATAGACTACAATAAATTCTCGTACTTTAAACTAAATTTACAATTCTATCGTATAAGTATTAAGCATACTATTCTGTACAATTGTTTAACATACATATAAGAAAATATACGTGACGAATAAATAACCTTTCTTCCTTTGGAAGTCGGTTAACATGGCACATGTAGCAAGAAGGCAATACGAAGAATAAAATGATGAATTATTAAAACAGTAATCAATTACTTAAATAAATAAAAAATCACATGTACATTTTTTTATAATTCAGAAGAAGCAAACGCGCCTGCAGTCCACCTGATGGTAAGAGGCCCTGCCGCTCATGTACTTGTCTAAACAACTTCATATAGAAAGGAGATTCCACTCGTATGAAGTCAAACACAAATGCATTGCTACTCCCGAGGACTAAGTCGCCTCATCTCAAAATGAGCCGTCAACCACACCCTTCCACCGCGGCGCTAGAACTGCTTCACGCTAGAAATAGAGGGAGGGCGGTGGTATCTCCCTCACGAACACAGGTACCACTTATAACTTACTATTAAGACTCCTACAAAATATCTTAAAAGACATAAAAACACTAATCTATTGCTAGTGTCAAAAGCTACAACAAGTTACGGAAAAAGAAATATAAAAAATGAAGGAGCTAAAATGTACAAAGACTTACCTGAGATCTTAACTAATACTAAATCTTTTATAATATTCAAGAAAACTTTGAAACAATAAATCTTAAATAAAAACTACACATAAAACAACGGTACACGCAGGCGCGCATTTACGCACACATACACGCACACACACACAAACACACAAACACGCAAACGCTCACATGCACACACACCGGATAAAAAATTGTACTCATTTTAGATTTTAAGTTTCTCATTATAAGTGACCAATATATGTTTTATGAGAAAAAAGATTCTCTCTAAACCTAACAGTCTACGAATTCAACTAGTCGATCAGAGAAGCGTGAACCGTTGAACCGTTGACAACACGCCGACGATTGATTTAATTAGTCCGTCTATTCAACCCTCATCTCTGATGGAAACATCATACTTATTCGGGACTGATGTTCGCAAAACAGTTGAAATACAAGCGTGTTGAATTACGATAATAAGATTTTTATTAAGCTAGCTATGCCACGCAGTTTCACCTGCGTTTATCACAGAACAATCTACTAAAAAACAAACAAACATAGCATGATGTTATGTAGCCTAAAGTCTCCACGTCATTTTTAAAATTCAACAAAAAAATAATGTTTCATTTTGAACCAGTAGTTTCTGAGATCAGCACGTTCAACCAAATAAACTCTACTACTTTATAATATTAGTATAGATTTTACTGAATGTTTACTGTTTTTAATTCAAAATGTTTCCTCTTTGAACAGTGATACCTATAGCCAGTTCTGAAGATCGTAACAACAAATTAATTAAAAAATCAGTTATTGTTGTAAGTAAACTTAAATATTATGCTTAAATGTAGAGTTATATGTATATGTAAATATTATGCTTACTTAAATATTATACCTTAAATGTAGAGTCATATTTTTAAAAAAATGTCAAATGGCCAAGGTCAGCAATGCAGAGGCAATACGGTCTTTACCCATCAGCGCCACAAGGACTAGCCACAAAACTAGCTTTGTCACGCAGTTTCACCCGCGTTTATTAGAGAACAATCTATTAAAACAAACAAACATAGCATGATGTTATACAGCCTAAGGACTTCCTGGATAAAATTACTATATAACACAAATATATTTTTTCAATACCAACCAGTAGTTCTTGAGATTAGCGCGTTCAACCAACCAAACTCTACTGCTTTATAATACGATGACGACTCGCATGGCGGAGCGCTCACCATACCAGTCGACACGCAGTGGGTCCCGGGTTCGATTCCCGGCTAGACAGAAATGTGAATAATGAGTTTAGATGTCTGTTCTGAAGCCTTCTGAGTCTGAGTGTTTGTGTGTCCATGGCACCCGCGACATAGAAGAAAATCCTACTGTGGGGCTATGAGTGTATAAAGCCTTTTTTAAATATAAATTATACACCATACAAAAATATATTTTTCAGAGATCTTTTGACGATATCGAAATTGAAGGCGACCGCAATGATCCTTGCAAATCGATTTCGACCGAAATGCCAGATTTCCGGGCACTCGGTCGACGTGTCAGCGAAGTCAGTAAGTACCTTATATTCTTATATAAAATATCTATAGGCTCAGAGTCCTTCAGTATGCTTTGGAAAGAGCTATGCTTGGAATTTCGCTACGACACATGATTCGCAACGATGAAATCCTCAGGCGAATTAAGCTTACCGACATAGCTCTCAAAATTGGCAAGCTGAAGTAGCAATGGGTCGGCCACATCGTTCGATGGGCTGATAACCGATAGGGAAGAAAGGTCGTCCAGTAGCGACCAAGTTTAGGCAAAAGGAGTACAGGTCGTCCCGCGACTAGGTAGAGAGATGACCTGAAGAAGACAGTGGGGAACCGTTTGTTTCAGAAGGCATAGGGCCGGCGCTGTTTAGGGGATGCCTATGTCCAGCGACGGACGGAACCCTTCATTCGCGAGACTGACTCACAGTCGGCCGGTTTTATAACTTTTGTTGCTTGTTATGAAACAAATAATTTTATGTAAAGAAAGTAAAAAGTATCCGAATATTTTTTTCATATTTTCAGAATGTTTTGAACATGTTTGGAGAGCAAAACTACATATGACAATCGCTGATCGACAAATTGATTGTAAGTGTGGTTCAAGCAACATAAAATTACGCGATGGTCACCAACTTGCCAAAAATTAACATTGGGATGGCAGTAGCTGGTGTATGGATGATAATTAACTGACAATCAACATTTTGGAATAACTGTAATTCCAATATAAGTTAACAAGGAATCTCATCAATCAAAAGAAATACCTTATTAGATTATTTCTCAATCAGTACGAAGGATTACCTATCCTTAGCCTGTCCTAGTAGTAAGTTACTCAAAACGTTTCATGAATACATTAAAGTTTATTTATGCTTACAAAAAAGATAACATTACTAAGTGGTGAATTCAGGAAACTGATAGATTTTTTTTTTATAGATATGAAGTAGCAAACGAGCAAGCAGCCCACCTGATGGTAAATGGTTACTGCCGCCCATTTGTAAGCAACTTCATATAGAACAGGGGTCCATCTGAAGTCTACTTCCGAGGACTGAGATGGTCGCCTCATATAAAAGTGAGCCGGCAATCACACCCTTCCACCAAAACGCAAGAACTGCTTCACGCTAGAAATAGGTGTGGCGGTGGTACTTCCTCGGTCGAACTACTTTGGTTCTACAACCTGGCAAAGTTAAGCGTCATGTTTGTCCTTAAGTGGCAAAAGTATATTTTGGAGAGTCATGTTTTGTCACTGGAAAAAAACATATCTTTGAAATCTGTTTTAATTACTTCTTACGTTGATTATGCTAATAGAAAAAATATAAAAGAAATTTTAAACAATTTATATATTCAAGTTTTTTTCACAGGTGATATTCAATCACGTAGGTTATTTGCGGTTTTAGGAGGACACAATGCCAATTTAACCGACTTTGCACACATGGTAGGTGTAATTTACGTCAGCAGTCTACAGTGGCCATATTTTGTCCTAAGATACGTCCACGGTGTTACAATCAATACTTATTTTTTTTACAATTATATCTATGAGTATATTTCAATAGCTTCCCATGGGACTGATAATGTCGATTAGTCTGGACTAACCCAACATCAGGACGAATCCACTGATTTAACAAGCTAAGCCATATTAAAGCATCCAATTTGCAATTGGTTGGAGTTTGCTTTTCTAGAACCTTAACATTCTGGGTGAAGACTTGCTTTAAAATGCTAAGGCAAAACATAAATCATGATCAGAGACCGACAGATAATATATTCAAAAAAAAACATCAGTTTATATACTGAATACATATTTCAGGGTGCTTTAGGGTGGGAAGCCCTAGATGGAACTTGGATGTTCAGATGTGGTGGCTCGCTCATTAGTAACAAGTTCGTATTAACAGCTGCTCATTGTTCGAGCGCTTCAAGAATAGACACTACTGTCAAGCACTTTCAACCGAGAATCGTCAGACTTGGCGTAGTAACTGTAAACAGAGATAAATTCGTTTTTAAGGTACGTGCCTTGGAATGCAACCAGATACGCAACCAAATAAATTGTAGAACTAACACTTCATTTAGGATGATCATGATAAATGACAACATTGGAGTGATTCCTAATGATATTATTGAACTTTTCAAAGCATCATAGATGTATATGCTGCTCCCGAAAACTAAGATGGTCGCCTCATGTATGAGTGAGCCAGCAATCACACCTTTTCACCGAAACGCAAATACTGCTCCACGCTAGAAATAAATGTGGCCATTGTACTTACCTAATCGAACTGCACTGATTCTACCTCCTAATGAGAATTTAATAGAAATGTCCTTGAAAATTTCAGAAAGAATCGGCTATACCAACTGACGCGAATATCAAGCGAATCGTAAAACATCCTCTATATCGCGCCCCTCGTCGGTACTACGATATTGCACTCATTGAACTGAAAAAAGAGATCGACTTCAAATGGCTAGTACATCCTTCATGTCTTCATACAAGCTTCGATGTGCCGGAAACGGCAACTGTAACTGGATGGGGAATAATTAATTTGGGTATGTTTGCTAAGAAATTTTTAAACACGTAAATAAAACAAGACTAATACATTAAGCAGGCATTCCACCATGCTTCAGTTTCCTCACTGTTTTTAACTTGAACGTGGAAGATGTGGCAATAATTTCCTCCTGAGGTATTCTTGTAGCGCGACCTTTCCAGGAAGGCAAAAAAAGCTTTTTTTAGAAACCAACGATGCACTGACAATTAATCTCGTGTTGTTTATGGTCCATAGCCAATGATACCTACTTTCCATTTGGTAGCCCGTCTGCCTTATCTTAGGCCATCGATAGAAAAAAAAACCTAATGTGGCCAACTGAAACAGCTCCAGAGGCATTCTTAAGCTCATCAATTCATAGCTTTATCAATGGATAGAAAAAATGTGTTCTAATTTATTCGTCACTATTCAAGCGAACAATTACAATTGCAATTGCATTACGAGTACAATTACAGTTGCAATAGAAGCAATAGCCTAATGGAGAAGCCTAACGGTTGAAACTCGGCCTCTCAATCGAGGGTCCGAGATTTAAAACCCAGGCACGCCCCATTGATTTGTCTGTGCGTGTTAGAAATGAATATGACTATGGCCTAAAATTATTGAGTAGGACCCGTGCCCAGCAGTGGGACAATAATGTGTTGATGATGAATTACAATTGTTTCTAGTTACTCAAAAAACTGCATCAACTTTACAAGTAGCCGACCTGGACATCATAGAGTCCTTGAATTGCGACTATTTGCTCCGATCTAGGCTAAGCAGACATTGGAAAGGCGTAGCACAACACCAACTCTGCGCGGGACATCTGGCAGGAGGCATCGACGCATGCCAAGTAAGCAACTTTATAATTCAATACACTACATCTCTTAGTGCTTGGTGAAACTCTTTTATCAAACGTTAAAGTGTAATCTTGTCTGATCTGAAGGATTTGGTAAAACACTTCAACCGATAATAACATTTTCCAATTTCATAGCTCTAGACTTTTCCTATTGTAAGTGCCTTGAACACAGACACAAATAAACAAACATCCTTCAGATTCACCGTGTCAGGCATGGTTACCGGCCTGGCCACGTGGCTCGTCTAAATCGTACAAATGTACATTGAATTAAGATGTTCCATAATTGGATTTGATTTAAAAACCTTTGACAACCTATACGTCATATAAAGTTATATCTATGTATACCAATCTACATATTTTTTGTTATAATTTTAAAATAATATTTCAAAGCTGAAGAGCTTGTTCGAATTGAAGAACTATTTTTCTGTTAAGTATTTCATTTATTAAGGTAGCCTATATAATGTCATGCTTTAATTTTGTTTCTTCTTATGAAGTAGAGGCAGGCGAAACCGCGGAACACAGCTAGTTAATTCTAAGTCATACAAGAATAGTTTTCGATTTAAATTAAAACAACATATAATTTCAGGGCGATTCTGGAGGGCCGCTACAGTACATGATCGGCAAAAAACTCACTGGATTTCGACATCCAAATACGTGGACAGTACATCGAATCGTTGGTATAACGTCATTTGGCCACGGTTGCGCTAAGGTAAACACTCCTGGTGTCTACACGAGAGTCGCCAGCTTCACGGATTGGATCGAGAAGATTGTTTGGCCGGACGACTATAGAAATTACTCAAGAATAATATTTCCAAATAATTTACGTACTCGTACATAGACAATCACAACATAAATATTACTTTTGTTAATTAAAATGTTTTCTGGAAACATTTTTCTCTAATTTTACCTTTGATCGAACTTTTAGAGATAAAAAAGCATTCAAGGTACGTAGTTAATTAATGGGCCAATTTAATAAGGAATTTGAAGTTAAGAAAATGTAGCTCTGAATGTATCTTATATATAAAATTCAAGTGTCACAATGTTCGTTCCCGTACTCCTCCGAAACGGCTTGACCTATTCTCATGAAATTTCGTGAGCATATTGAGTAGGTCTGAGAATCGGACAACATCTATTTTTCATACCCCTTAGTGATAAGGGTTGTCCTACCTTACCATTTTTTTTTAATTTTTAAGCATTTTTTATTATGTAAAAATTTATTGAATATTCATTTAACTACACATCGAAAGTAACTAATTAATGGTGAATTAAAGCCAAATGCTGAATCTGATCATGCGTCAGAAAGATTACCCCCTGAGAGATTATTAAAACAAAAACATTATAAAACCTTTTATTGAAATAAAATAAAAATCGTCATAAAAGGGGGTTTCAGACATAAGTCCTTATTCACGAGAATACAGATTACAAAACTTCATCTTCAACGTCAACTTCCATGTATCCGTACATAAGCCCTTAAGAGTCCACTGCTGGACATAGGTCTTCCCGAATCTTCGCCACTCCGACCTGTGCTGGGCCATCTGAATCCAGCGGTAGCCCGCCGTCTTCTTCAGGTCATCAGTCAACCTGGTCGGGGGGCGGTCTGTACTCCCTTTTGACGAGACGTGGTCTCCATTCGAGGACTCTTTTACCCCAACGGTTGTCTGTCCTACAAACGATGTGGCCTGCCCATTGCCACTTCAGCTTATTAATTCTTCTCTTTCATACACATTACTTGTCCGTACACGATATTTCACATCTGCCAGGCGTTCCGTGACGACTATTTTTTAATAATATTTATATTTTGTTTTGTTTACTAAGGAAAATAAAATGAAATCATTGGTTATTTATGATTATTGTTATAATTTACTAAAAAAAAATACTTTTATATTTTTTTATAAAAAACACTGACTCGTCAAGAACACTTTATTTCACAAGCACTTCAATATGACATATATTTCAAACTATTGACCGCCCCAGACTGTGTTCTCTATCCAGTCAACAAAACTGGATATCCTAGTGTAAACACCCGGCGAGTTTGCGTTCGCGCATCCTATGCCGAATGACGTCACACCAACCAGGTGATGGATGTTTCCCTGAGTTTTGATTGGCACGGAAATCTTCACTTGCAGTGGTCCTCCAGAGTCACCCTGAAATAATTTAAACTTTCAACATTTTGTTTTACGGTTACTGTTATGGTACAGCCAACATCGTACTAGAATGTTAATGTTCGATAATCCAAATCTTACTTACATAAAAACTCTCTAATATATATAAAGTAACTGACAAATAAACGTTTGAAGGACATATCTAAATTATGAATTCTGTTCAATCTTATTTGAGTATTATTTTAATGTGCCATGAGCCGTGTGTCGGTCTTGAAAATTAGCACTATTAATCTTCCCGTGGGTGTCGTAAGAGGCAATTAAGGAACAAAGTCTAGGAGATAGGCAACAGCTTCATCTTGTGTAACAGCAACACCCACTGCGGCCACCAACACCCGTGATAAATATTATATATAATCCTCATTAAGAGAAGCCTATTTCGTGCAGTAGAAAGGAGTTTTGTCAAGCAGCGGAGCTCAGTGAGCTAATGGATTGATCTTCCTATACACCCATAGGACCAATTTTACACAAATGAGAAATGTTTATAAACGTTTTTTACGATGTTTCTTAACTTAGACGGTCGGTTGTAACTTGCTATTAAACTACAATAACCAAAGTTTTCTTTATCGAAACTTTCGGTTCATTGCAAGGCACTTACGATTTTTTGTAGTCACGTATTTTAGGTTGAGAAGAACAAGAACAGTTTGAACAGTTTGCTAGGTGGTAGAACCATGTAGTTCGACCGGGGAAGTACCACCGCCACACCTATTTCCAGCGTGAAGCAGTTCTT
>DWNE01002276.1:0-19293 GCA_018249875.1 Cecropterus toxeus | reverse complement strand
ACTCATCATTCATATTTCTGTCTGGCCGGGAATCGAACCCGGGACCCACTGCGCGTTAGACCGGTACGGTGACCGCTCGACTACGCGGGTCGTCGTCATTATACGATCAGCACAGAGTATGATAGAAATCTATCATCTGTTTTAGCGGCGGGACATAGGCTCTTCTAATGAGGGCATTTGCCAATATTCACCGCTCCTGGCACGCGTTTTGATGACCGTAGTAGGTGTTGATGTTATATAGAAAGACGCTTCTGCCTTGCTCCTAGATTTTGTCCAATGGTCGTTCCATATAACATATAGGGTTCGTCTGTTAGTCGTTCTATATATACGGGAGAGGGAGAAAGTGGTGGTATTACCACGCCACACAGCACACAAAATGGTGATGACAGGTAAAACTCCTCGTGGCTCAAATTCGGAGTCCGCTTGTCATGAAAATGGCAGAAATAGTTACTGCCTTATAAGCAAAAGTGTGTTCTGGTTTCAAGGATAACAAAGGGACGACGAACGTTCCAATTTAGTTCTTGGAAGAAGTACCGCTTCTAGAATTCTATCTGGGGTTGATTAGAAATGTTTATGGGCGGCAGTGGGCACTTTATATCACGTTGGATGCATGGTTGAAAATTGTATTTAGGTACATTTAAATATATATTATAAAAAGGTAAATATTAAAGTTATGTCTGAATAACCCCTTCGCACATTAATGGATGTACTATTTACTAATAAATACTTATATACAATAAACATAACTGCGCAATAGATCATTTTATTTGAATGATGAAATATAAGTTAACAATATTATATACATTTTTTGTTCGATTTAGAGCTGGGTAAAAAGTTTTTCTGAAATAATTACTCACTACACTTGCTACAATTACAAGAAAAATTGAAAAAAAAAACCTATGCTTCTATCGGCAAAGATAACTAATACATCGTCTACAGAACCTTCTCTGCTTCACATTTGTCCAACATCAAACTACAAAATCTTGGTTTCCATTAAAAGTTTGAAGAAAGGTAAGTCGATCGCCGGTTCTGCCAGACAAGCCTGTGCAAACATCGGAGGAATTAGTCCAAATTATGTCCCCCCATCCCGCGCCGCTCCGAATCAATATTTGTCGTCCGCACTCTTCTGCCTTAACAACACGCACTATAGAGCAGTAACAAATTAAAGTAAACCTTACTACAACACCGTTGAATGTAATGTTCTTTACCGTTTTCTGGGTGTTTATGGCCTTTTAGAGTTGGAGCGTAGAAGACTCATCCCCGCTATTGCCGTCTCTTTAAACGCAATGTCGTCTCACTCTAACAGTTTTCCGCGGATACAGTATCGGACCGTGCAACTCGTTTAGATTTGAATACAGATCGCATGTACAAACAAGCATATAGAACTATAAGTACATACGTAAATGTTTTGGAGAGATTTTTATGTATCTAAATTGATCTGTTTTTCTTTTAATTCTTCATTCTCTTGGTGCTCGTACGTTTTGTAATGCCTTCAGACTTAATGCCTGAAGGCATTAAGGCTATATGAATATATACAAACAGTTTTTTCAGCACTGTGATGCTATGGGTTCTTGTTAAATATACTTATATAAATGAAATTAGATATACATATATTACAGGAATTTGCGAATTTCCAAAAAAACAGCATTGTATGTATTTCGGTACTGCATTCTGAAATAAGTGGTCATTTATATATGTTTGTATAATGCCAGTGCTGTGTACAAGAACGTGTAAAATAAATAAATAAGTTAAAAGTTATTTATCGTTGTGTAACCATTTTTTCCAAAATCTTTAAATTAGGAAGCTTTCTTGTATAAATAATACATATTTAGAAGCATGAAGTGTGATAAAAATTATATACATTTAAAGTTTTTTATGTTCAGTTCTATTTATATAGACGTCTAGTAAACGTAGTTATTTACTTGTTATAAGTAAATTAAATTGTGACTCTTTCTCGTTACGCCTCCTACATTAACTAACACACTAAATTTCCTGCAACTCACACATCAATTAATATAAAAACTCGCGTCTCGACTCGTGTTGAATATTCATAAAGAGCTGTTAATTGCACAAGTCGGCAAATACGTAGGAGAGAGCTCCACGATTCCTAGTAAGGCCCCCCTCCTAAGGGGCTTCGTAAAAGGCCAACCCTCACACACACCTTAACGCACACATAGGCAGGAAGCGCGCGCAACCGGGAAAACTACGGCCTTTTACGTACGTATTGTGTATGAGGACGCAAATGTTGTATGTGGAAAAACGTAAGAGAAATCTGCCTTCTAATGGTGAATATTCTGTACTATGAACATCAAAAGTGATATAGAATCGTGTTTGTTGTAAATCCAGATGGCTTATCAAAACTAACTTTAAAGCATACCAAAAATATGTTCAAAGTTAAAGAACTACGACGTAGATAATAAAGGTACAATGAAAATGTAAATGTCAAAAAAAAACCAATGTCCCTTAATGCCTTAGACTGTTCGAGGAAAATCAGACATTTCCATGCTAAATCACTTTTGTGGCCGATGACCGATGACTTGTTAATAAGTATAATAATATAGTTTGATTCGTATTCCTGTTTGTCCCATGATTATATTATTGATAAAGTTTAGTTTATACAAAAAACTTTCGTATTGGTAACTTAAGAGTAATAATCGGCAAATAAAAGCAATGTATTCTTTTAACCGACGCTTCTTTTTTACCACAGTTTGGTGATGCAAGAAACTGTTCCGTTTGTTTTAGGTTTTATCTGTCATCCGTGCGTATACTACACAAAATACGCGTGTTGGCTGTGTGCGCATCTATTTACGCGACAAGTAAATATGTACTCGCGTCGTTTGTGGAGGCTGCATTAATAATTCAATTGGCCGCCGCTCAGGTAGCTTTTAAGCGATTTTTAACTTGGCATCAAATGGATTAATCGTGATATCTGCCTTGCGTTGATATTTATGATTTCTTACTTATAACGCTTTAACGCTTTCTACACTCATAGCCTGCAGGTTTTTCTCCTATGTCGTAGGTACCATGAACACACACAAACGCTCAGACCCAGAACAATAAATCTAAATTCATCATTCAGATGTTTGTCGGGCCGGGGATCGAACCTGGAACCCACTGCGTGTCAGACCCATGTGGTGACCGCTCCGCCACGCGGGTCGTCTAATAAATGTAATGCCTAATTCCATTCTATTTTGAAGTTCGAACAGTATTCGAACATTCGAGAACTAGTCACGTGCGTGGAATATACAAATATATGAGGGTGCTTTACTAAATAATCGATTCAACGCTGTGGTAATACTAATAAATAAGAGATATTGGCTTAAAATTGTAAGAGGTATGATTAGAATACCAGTCATGTTTCCGTGATAGTAGTAAAATGCCAATAGGAGAATTAATCCAAAGCAGGAGAAGCAATGGAGACGCGTGTTACTCATCCATTGTCGTTATCAATTAACTGTACTTATTGGTTTACTTTATTGATTTCGGTTTAGATTAGTAACCGAAAAACCGTTTTAAGATAGAAGTCCTTTATCCTTATCGGATGTGCCAATGTTTTATTTATAATATGGAAGTAGCAACGAGCATGCAGTCCACCTGAATGTAAGTGGTCACTGCCGGCCATGGACATCTGTAATCAACCCCAGATTTGATCAGTCTTGCCTGAAGTTAGCCACAGATGCGTTTCCATTCCTGAGGACTTTAGTAAACTAAAGTTTGATTAAGGCTTAAATGAGTGTATATGGTTTTACATCTCAATTAATTATTATAGAATTGCAGAAACTGTTGTTTAACTGAATACCGTTGTTGTAATAACCATGGGTATAATTCGCTATTCTCTGTCAAGACAAATACTTTTCTATTATTGCCATTAGGTTATGTAACAGTTCAAGAGATTTTTTTTTTCTGTACTTACCTACAGAGCTAATGATTTCTCTTGATAGCCTATTTCCCAGCAATTTTATTCAAATGTAATAACTTAGATTATAGCATTTTTGTCTTAACGGTATCGGAGTATAATAACATACGTATAACAGAAAATATATATGAGTTCAAGCGACTTTTCATGAGGATACCACCGCGACACCTATTTCTATTTTACCTTACTATTGACGTCAAGTAAACTATAATTCCTATCTGAGGTTCACATTGATGTTTGTGGGCGGCTGTTTTTTTACTATCAGATGGACTGCAAGGTCTTTCTTGCTCCTTTTTTTATAGGATTGACGTTAAAAACGAGTATGAAATTCATCTAAATGTTAACAAATTCTTATACAACAGAGGTTCTATTTAAAGTCAATCGCAGGTTTCTCTTACTAATTCCGAAGACTATGATACCAACTACTACTCTCTTCCACCGAAATCTAAAACTGCTTTAAGCTAAAAATATATGACGGTGGTACCTCCCCAGTCGAACTATACTAAAATCGTTCTTCCATCCTGCAAATAATACGCAAAGAACATCAATGTTACGAAGAACAAGAGTCTCATCTGAAACCAACAGCAAATCGCTAAACTTTGATCTAGCCAGATATTCACATAGACACCAAAAATGAAGCTGATCAAGCTTTAACAGCACCAATCCCCACATAAATATGCGAATGCCTTTAATAAAGGAACAAAACGGCGCACCGCCAGTTAAAAAGCCATTGATTGGGCCGACGTACAAACGGACAAACATCCCGCCGCAACGCCCGGCTCCATTTCTTTGCCAAACACTAATATTTGGGGACCACGTTCACGCGATTAGACTCAGTTCTTCCTTTTGCGATGTATGCTCGCCATTCAGATTTTTCCGTTGGCATTAAAGGCGGTTTGATCACGATTTTTGTCATGTTACTGACTTAAAATGGTCAAATCTAATGACACACTCATACAAACATCAACAAAGTTTTGAAGGATCATTAAGGTTCTTACAACATGGTAACTTAAAACGGAAAATGGTAATTATCTTATATTATACTAATATTAATTATACCACGTATCAGTTTGCAAAATTATACAAGCTGTCTTTTTTTAATTAAACTTTAACACACAAAACTTTTACGTTTTGGGTTTAAGTTAAGACGAGGAAGGAACACAAACGTACAACCAGACCTTTTTATGCATGCATGATAAATATGGCAGCTGATCCGAGAAATAAACATAAAACGCTTTCTACACTCATAGCCCCACAGTAGAATTTTCTCCTGTGTCGTGGGTGCCATGGACACGCAAAGCGAATACACAATCACCCAGACCCAGAAAAGAAATCTAAACTTATTTACATTTCAGTCTGGCCGGGCATCGAAGTCGGGACTATCTACGTGTCAGATAGCGGTCTGACACGTAGATAGTCCCCGGCTTCGATGCCCGGCCGGTGACCGTTCCGCCACGCGGTCCGTCAGAAATGAGTTTAAGGATGAGTTAAATGCGTTGATTACCATATATGTATCATTGAAATATACATCAAAGTTGACCTACCCCCAATCGGATATCATTCTATCTTCTATGATTATTGCGATTACCCTTATGTATAATGAAGGAAGCGCACAGTAAAAAGCCTGACCGATGATCATAAATTTGGTTTTTGATCCGTCTTGTTTTGGTTTAAGGCCTAATGCAGGAATGGTGTGACTAACGCTTTAACGCTTCACGCTATCTACACTCACAGCTTTATATTGTCGTCCTAAAAATACGCATCACAGTAATACTTTGGAAAAGGGGCAATATTTAAGAGGGGAGGAGAGAGGAAGAACCATTTTTGTAAATGGTATGTTTCCATTTACACAACAAACGATATATTATAAAAACTTCTCATACCTTAGTTCCACTCATTTTACAAGCCATTTCATTCTGAGTTATTGCCTGTTTCATTATCAAAATTTAATCATACAAACGACAATCATAAAATTAGTAATTTTTGTCACTTTCAGTTAGTCTATAGAAGCCAAGATGGCGTTAGTCCGTGAAAAATTAATTATGACAGATTCAAGCACTTTCGATAACGATTCCATCGAATAATTGTGATGTAATACATTTCATAGAAAATAAATCCTAAGCTTTATCTGCTGTATCGACTAGAACAAAGTATCATCGTTTATCTAACCCATAACAAGATTATTAGTCATATCTTCGCAATTAAAACACATATTAGCAGTTCTTCGCTTTCTCATAAAGCCCTATGTACACTGGGGTAGTTAAAGTTAGAGTTGAGCGCCCCTGTATCTTTGTTGAAATATTTGCAGTGTAAGCGGTGGGTGACTATCCTTTAGGGTGTGGATACACTTGCCGTGACTACGTCTTTGTGGATGACAATTAAGTATCTGCTAATTTGCAGCAACAATATGAAATTACTGGTCTAAGTTCGATTGAGGTCAAGTTTGAAATCAATGTATATTTACAAGATTAATTTTAATTAAAATTGATATATGTATATTTAGTTACTTAAAATCGATTTAGTACGCTAGACTAGGAAACATAAGCGTTATCAATATATTTTTTTAAGGAACGGTTTTAATTAATGTACTTATTACCAGATGGTAGAAGCAGTTTAGTTCGATCTGAGAGGTACTACTGCCCCACCTATTTCTAGCGTGCAGCAGTTTCGGTGGAAGGATGTTATTTCCGGCTCACTTATATTCGAGGCGACCATCTTCGTCCTCTGGAGTAGCAATGCATCTGTGATCGACTGCAGCTAGAAACCCTTTTTTATTTGAGATTTCTTACAGATGTCCTTGCGGCGGCAGTCACCACTTAGGTTATCACAAGGTATCAGGTTGTCTGCATGCTCGTTTGCTATTTCAATCTGATAACTAGTAACATCGTTAAAAACATTAAAACAAAAACCCGACTGACTAAAACGAATTTTTTGTTCATAATGATATACATTTTATTTAACGATTCTAATGTTATGTCAAGCCGTTTAGGCTGTAGCGTGGGCCAAAGAAATGGACATACATACAAACAAACATGCGTACATACATACACACAAACGCTACAAAAAACATTACCCTCCCGACTGCGTCGGGTAAAAATATATGACATATTGCATAATTTGGCTATGCCATCCTGGAGTAATCCGTCATACGAGGCAGCACCTTTACGCATACGTACCAATGTTAGGTGCCGGTTGATTGTTGATACAGCAAATTTGTTCTCCGTCTCACTCAACGGTGGGATTAGCCTGTTTTTCTACTAGAGATAACAGTTTTATCTTGTTGAATATTAATTGTATATGTTTAAGTTGCGAAATCGTAATCCCTATGACGAGTGGGGAAATGACTCATTAGATATTTTTAAAGATGATACGAAACAAGCGCTGATATTTATAAAATGTTTTATATAGATTATTGTTAATTACATTTGCATTTGAACGATGTAACATGATTATAGACATCCATGGGCGGTCCGAGGTTTTTTCTTTTGTCATATGTTTCCTTACGCTTCTTTAGTTATAGGTATATTAATGCATAAAGTGCAAGCTATGTATATCAGTAAATATATATAGCAATGTAATGCTGCAGTAAGGTGTTAAGAAGATTTGCAACCAGTAAAGATTAGTTTTTATTAATATACGTAAATACCTCATTAAGACACTACCCCCAGATAGTGAACAAAATAAAGGTTTTTGACGTTTTTCTCGGCTAAGGAACTTGATTTATGTATTGCATATAAGTTATATTTTTAGGTATATTTAATCTATGATTTCCGACTTAATATTAGCTAATTATTAAAAATAGTATCGCGGAATAGAAAAGAATTTTAATATATTGCAGGTACTTACGATTTTTGAATTTAATTAAATATAATTGTTTTTTTTTTAAATATCAACAAAAGTAAATTCAAATCATGAGAACCTACGTAACATATAAAAATGTATATTGAATCTATAAATCTACGACCAGCTCTACGAACAAAATAAAACATTTTTAAATAAGTAGGTATCGTATTAATTAAAAGTACATTACCCACTCACAACTTTTCATGCGTGGAAGGCGTTAACCACAAATTCGTAATTTGAATTTCGAGCGTGGCGTAACCTCGATCCGTTCAAGATGGCCGCTATCGTCGCCATGTTTGGTATTCGCTGCGCAAGAGTTTGTTCTGAGACCTGTTTATAAGGCCTTTACAATGTACTGAACAAATGAGGACTTTGGGATTATGCTGTTTACGTAATAGCGGTGTACTTATTTGTATTTTCCTTTTGTTATAGTAGTTATCGTTCCTTGTCTCACAGTTGTGATATCTTTTGTAAAGAAATAAAGTATACAATTTCTTTGTCTCGTAGTTTTAATCGGTCTTAATTTAAACTTATCTTATGCCTTAAATAGTTAAGTTTATTTAAGTAAATAAAATTATACACTCGGCCACATGGTTTTTTTTAAACGTAAAAAGTATATAAAATTGTAGTGGTTCAATTCATATAGGTCATAATTTTTCTTGTGCTTATTCATGACCTTGGCTCTACCAAGGTCATGAATAAGCACAAGTTTGACTAATATTAGGTTTTCCTTTTAAACTTTTTATTCAATATTTTCACGTTAATTCATTTAATTCAGACTCATTTATGTCATGGTAAACACGAGGGAAATGTCTATCACCTTATCAGACTCAATTAAAAACTTATCCGTTACATAGTGACGCCCATAAGATTAATAAATAATTATCACAAAATAATGACCATCATATTTATAAGATTACACTCAACCTGAAACTCTACCCTTTATAAAATATAAACCATTAACCAAGGATTACCAAATGTAGGTGAGATTTCTCTAGAGGCCAATGGGTATTGAGCTTGGCTAAATATATGCTCCACACACAAACATAGTATGTACACGGTACACAACGCGCTTGCACAGAAAATATTTGGAAACACCGCCAATGTAATCCAAGGAGTTTGCCTTGATATATTAAACACACAAATGTGTCGATCGGTGTGTCGACAGAATTAAAGCGAATTTAAGCAGTTTGCGCCGGGATGGGCGTAATCGGGAAATTATGTGGCGCAAGTTAAGCGTAACTTAGCACGAATTATTGGTCGGGCGTATTAGCATAGACATTATTTAGCATTAACTGTGTCCTGCGCTCTACTAACGATTAAAAAAAGGTAACATGACATATATTTTTTGACATGACATATACCCGCAACGCATATTTTGGGGTGATTATCAGATTGTAGTAACATGCAGTCCGCCTGATGGTAAGTGATAACTGCCGTCCATGGACATGTGCAAGCAACTTCATACAGAACAAAGGTTGTGAAGTCGATCACAGACGCGTTGTGGAGGACTAGGATCGTCATCTCATATATAAGTGAGATGGTAACCATATTGTCCCACCGAAACGCAAGATCTGCTTCACGCTAGAAGTAGATGTGCCGTGGTACCTTCCCGGTCAAACTATATTGGTTTTATTTTTACTTAATCATTTAAAAGACCGTAAAAAGGGTTTCAAGCTTAATGACATGACATTCTTAGCCAGATAACACTGGACGATGACTATAATTTTTGGTAGGCATATAAGTAAATGATCTGAAATAGAGTGATGACGTTTCAAAACTATTGCTTCGGATACAACCAGCATGCTGGATTGTACGAGCCGCTTAGTTTAATATGAATACAGCACAAAAATATACATTTTCGTCTTTAATCATAAATGTCTCAGATAAAATGTATTTAGAGCGTAATACAATAAACACTATTACTTGCACGTGATCAAACACAGTAAGCTAACACGTAGCCTGCAATTGTTGAAACAGAAATAGGAACTACGTCAGAGATATGTACATACATACTTGTTATGTATGTTTAAACGCAAATCATCTTTAGTTTGTTCTTTTTATTGAGTTCAATATTATAAATGCGAATGTTTGTAAGGAAGTATGTCTTTTATACTCTTTCACGCAAAAACTACTTATCGGATTTCGCCGAATTTTGACAAATAGATAGTTTATGTGTTGGATTAGCACATGGTATAATTATTACAGTGAAACTTGACTGTAAAGGACGGACCTGCAGAAATAAGCTAGTTTGTTATGTATGTATAGAATTTGAGAGTTACTAAGCAAATTGTGATAGAACATATTTAGAATTCAATGATAATAGTTTTAGAGAAAATGATAGTAGGTACCTACTTAAGAAACTTGTCTACAAATAATACAAACGATGCTGTTACATTAGTTCAGCGTCGGATTTGCTGTGTAAAAGAAAACAAATGAAAGTGAAACAACGAACAAAACAAAACAACAAAACGAACAAAATGTCCAAACCCAAGCAGATGTCGCGAGCACTCGTGCTCTTAATAAATATTTAAAACCTTTATTTAAATGTTGCCTATCAAATTTTGATCAAAATAACAATGAAACGCAGATCGATGCCAACAAATCATTATAATAACTGAAATATGGTGCATATTTCAGTTATTATACTCAGTTAAAAAGACTCAATACAATTATGTAACTAATCTAGAAGATTAAATTAAAACTTGTAAAAATACAAAGTTATAAAACTTAACTATTTCTGGTAACTAAGTTTCAATTTGATGATTGGACAAAACAGAAGAGGGGATCATTTTAGCAGGTTTACTTTGAGGACCACATATCCTACACGGAGATCCATAAATTACCAGGTGTCTATACTGAGTCAGCAATCTACTAAGGGGTTAAATTCTGAGAACCCTAATTCATCAAAGTGTGTAAATGTTGGTCAGCCATGCGTGTTCCTTTGATCAGCACGTTGGTTGAAGCAAGATATGTCACGCCAATCAGTTACCTTGTGTACATGGCCCTTTATAATCGTTACAAAGTTCCTTAGCTTATGTAGCTTAAATATTTTTGGGTGTTAATTTCTAAACGTCTAAGGTTTCATACGCAGTCTGCGAAGGTAAATAGAGGTGGACATTTATACATAAGTTACTACCTATTTCTAATTATATAAGCGTACTATTTTCCTTATTTAACTTTCTTATTGTATCACAAAACATATCCTTAAAAGCATTTAAGGAAATGTACCTCTGGGATTGAATAATAAGTGAAACTTTAATTGACTCTAGTTTAATTTAAAAAATCTTGGTTTAACTGATGAGATAATCCATTTAAAGTTTTGTGAAACTTCTTCCTTACCTTTAATAAGAACTAATATTATAAATGTTAAAGTTTGTGACACAAACACATATACATCCGTATATATGTTTGTTACTGTATCACTCAAAAACTACTGGTCAATTTTGCTGGAATTTGGCACCCAAAGTTCATGACCTGTATTAACACATGGCATACATTACCCTGATAATATAAATGACGATAACGAGCGAAGCCGCGGGAATAAGCTAGTCGATTATAACTCCGAAATACATGTGACCATCTCACCTCATTCGCACCGCGGTTAAATTAATCCTCCTTTAATTTGTCCTCCTCTTCCCTTTCCATTTATTAGACCGGCTCTCACGATTTCTATTCAACTATAGATAGGTATCTACGTGGATATTTTTTTGTAAGTAAAACCATGATATTTTAGTTAGAAGTTAAAAAAAATATGAATTAAAAAAAAAATAGTAATAGGTAACTTAGTAAGAATGACAGGTTGACAGATGATTTGAATCTATACCTAGCAACTTTCTATTCGTAGGCAATAAACGAAACATATATATGTATATCGAAATAATAGTATATGTCGTACTCGTCCATCTATTACGTTTTGGACGTCCAATTCTGGACGTAGGCTTCCCCAAGTTAAAGTCACCTAGATAGGTCGTATGTCCTTCGTCTTCCTTCTTCAGGGCTCGTGGAGAACGCCCTGTATTCCTTTTGCTCAGCCATGATCTCTGTTCGAGGACCGTTTATTATATTTTCATTTTTACAAGCTTTTACTATTTTCTTTAACCCATATCTGTCTATAATATTTCTTTTAAATCCTATATATACTTTAACGTTCTTTTTTATTCTTACTCGTTTCCTTCTTCCATGTTATCGTTCTTTTATAACATGGAAGCAGGAAACGAGTAAGAACGAAGTAAACTGCATGTTTACTGGTGGTAAGTAACCACTGTCGCCCATGGATATCTCGAATCAACCTTAGACAGAATAGTCTTGCCTAGTACCGCCCACAATGTATAATACCTCTAAAAACTAAGTCGGAATACCAGTTACAGCGCTAGATTCTGTATGTCTATCAGCCTTTGAGTGTCCACTGCTGGACACAGGCCTCCTCTACTCGGCGCCACTCGGCGACCGGTCCTGAGCTGTCTGAATCCAGCGGTTACCCGCCGTCTTCTTCAAGTCGTCAGCCCACCTGGTCGGGGGGCGGCCTAAACTCCTTTTGCCCAGACGCTAGATTAAGAACCAAAAACGAATCCAATGACGGTATACTTGTAAAACAAACCAGCTCCACAGGTGGCGACTTTTCGAAAAACATTTTCAATATTTGCTCGACAAATGTGTGCCGTTACCCCTGGCAATGACCTTGGGAGTCAGGTTCAGGCCTGATAACTAGAGTTAATATTGGCATCGTACACTCAACTGTTTGACGACCGCTCAACTCTATCAATATATAAACATAATATTTATATTTGAAGCGCTTTCGGCCCGTAACAACGCTGCCACTTGTGTAATTTGTCGCTGAAACTGATAATCTGTTGGTCTATGTACATACGTATGGGAATTCGTGTGCGCTTGTTTGTTTTGTTGCTTTAAACGGGTTCGGGGGCTTTGTGAATGAAAATCGTGATCGGAAATTGGCGTAGTGTTAATAAAATAGTTTTCGTTTTGCGTTGTTACGGCTCTGGTGTAAACTGATTGAACTGGGACTTTTCGCAGTTCCCTACCAATATTACTTATTTTATTAAGTGGCTACACTACTAGATACACACCTGTGATCAATCCTGATTACAATCCTTGTAGAGGTTGTTCACAGATGCGTTAGTAGTCCTGAGGAATCAGTTAAAAGGTCTGGGATAAGTAGGTCTCTCTTACTACACTCTTCAGATTAGAACATTGTAGTTTACCACTAACACTATATTTAAGGCAAAAATATATTTAGGGCGGTGGTGCCTTTAAAGTCGAGCCACACAGGCTTCTATCACATAAACAGTAGGTACTTCTCTTTTATAACAGGTGTTTGGGATATTCTAACTTGATTTAAAGAGTCAGTTAAGAATCAATTACCTCATTATTAGAGATTTTACAACTTAACAAATAGGGGTAGCAACGAATCATTACAAATTCAATAAATACTTGTAAATAAATTTTCTGTTTAAATTTAACAGAGTTATACTATTAAGTGGAAAACATTGTAGTTGTAGCAATACAAAATATTGTATTTTAAGTATATTAAAATACTTTTTGTATTCTTGTACGTTAATATTTTCTGTAGACGTAACTTGGCCCTTTTTTCACATTTACGTTTTTGATGGGACATTTATCTTACAATTCTTTCTAAACAATATGATTTCATGTAATGAAGTTTCACGATTTTTTTAGTCGATGTATAAAAGTTATAGGTTAGATTAACGATAAGACCAGCTTTTGTAAGTTTCAAATATTTTTGTAAGAATTTTATACCACGTTTGTTATTGAAGAGTTCTTTTTCTAGTACATCTAAATGTATTTTATTTCTATTCAACATATTGCTAACATGTTCAAATACCCATGTAAACGGAGTATCGTACAAAAGAGCAAGTCCAGTCAATGTTTGAGTTTTCAATTCATGTCCGCAAAGATTCATGTATCACTCTGCATCTAATACGTATTTGTTTAGCGCGCCACATGTAATTGATTGCGGTGGACTGGGTGGTTTACCTTCTTTGTGGACTAAGGAAAGAAATAGAGTCCTATTGAATTGCGAAAAATCTTTTTATTGGAATTTACTCCTTAAGAATCGGTTTTTTGATATAAGGCGCCCGGTATGAGAAAAATATGAGAGTAAAATCAACTGAACGGATGACCCTCGTTACGTTTTTGGTGTGAGCAGTGCAGCTAGATAGTGGGTAGTGTGTCTAGCTCTTACTGATGACAAAACAACTTATAGTGGGGGTACTCTCTACGCACGATCTGGCTGCACTGGTTGTGAGTGTATTAAGACGTGTATAGAGTATGCTGCAAAGCGACTATATCTATATGTTATTGAGCTTGTTTATATAAATGTTATAAAATCTTAATTTAATTAAAATAAACTCCAGTAGTGCGTCGGAGCTGACACACACATTTTTTTTATTTCATTGATTTCACCATCACACAAGGATTCTCTGTGCAGGATTAAAGTAGCAAACGAGCATGCAGTCCACCTGATCACTGTCACCCATGGACATTCGTAAGCAACCTCATCAGCAGAGGTCATTTTCCGATCCGATGGTAGTGTAAAAAAAAACTTGTAAGTGCCCTCATAGGCCTATACAGAATAAATACATTTTACTTCATTTCCTCATATGGAACAGGGATTCTATCTGAAGTCGCTCACAGATGCGCTGCTTCTCCCGAGTACTGGGATACTAACGATAAAAATGGGATGGTACTCAAGATAAAAATATTAGTATATTACAAATATATTATTTTGTCATCGGCCTGCTTAGCCGTCGATCGATCAGTTCCCTCATGTTAGACAGATACGACGAATGCTGCACCAAACAGGGCTGAATTAAACATTGAGCATAGGAAAAGTCTATGTTTGCCCTTGTATATGGCAGCAAAAACACGTTAAATTTCAGGCTAAGTGATAATAAATAAATGCGCTCAAACAATAATACTCGCAAGCATTGTGTTACATTATATTACATCAGTTCAATTGTTGTAACATCAGAAAATCTACTTCTTAGATACATTGGTAGTCTATTTGCTTACTTTGTCCATGACCAAATAATATATTCCACAGTGGATATTCGGTGGTACGAATAAAAGAGAAAAATGGTTATAGTTTTTTTTTATTTACTAATTTTACGATACAATACTATACGTCTATATTCATTAGACGGTATCGTATGAGGCAGCCTTGGATCTGGGGCAGGGGGGGCAAGCTGTGCCCTATGCCTCGGGTGGCAAGTTCGAAGGGCGGCAAATTCAAACTTTGCAAACGAATGCGCAACTCATCATTGATTTAACTTTGACCTTTGGGACGCCTAGTCAGTAGGAAGTGGAACTTTCGACACGTATACGTTTTAAATGACCATCAATTATTAGACATCTGATGGCTGCAGATGATAAAAATCAATTCAAGTGCGCAGGGGCGGCATTTTTAAGTTTTTGCCCCGCCTGAACATAACTGAAGAGCCGGGGCTGGTGTGAGGTGAATTTTCTTGGGAACATCCCTATAACGTCTCCTTTAAAATGTTACGTAAAATGTTTCGTTGTGTCATTTCAGTTGTGAGGTATGTAACTCCATAACAAGAGATTACTGCCTTCAAGAACCACTATACTCACAGACACAAATATATAATGATGTCATTATTAATGAATCTCTCAAGATTTGTAAAATTCAATAGCCTATGTCACTATGCAAACTGAGACGATTCTAATGATATGTCATAATACGTCAAGTCGTTTGGGCTGTTGCGCATGCCAAGGAAATGGACGTACATACAAACAAACATAAATACACACGCTCGAGAAACATCACCCTTCTTCTGATGCTGTTGGGTAAAAAGTCGCTGTTCAGGTACACAGTAAAGAATACTTAGAATTCTTTAAACAGTCACGCCTAAATTAATACGAAATCTCTAGCGACCAGGAATGCGGTATGCAAATATCCACTAAAGAGTACATTTTATGTGGTTTCGCGGCTATAATCCACAGTTGTCTAATAAGCCAGATCAAACAGCGAGTGGACGTGCGACTTGCAATAATTATGTTTGCCGGACACGTTAGCGTCGACGCCATCTTGCACGGCTCACGGACGAATGTTGTGGAAAATTACATATGGAAATACGCGCTGGTTAGCGAGTCGGTGTGTTTGTAATTTTTCCTGAGTCTTTTTATTGTAGGTATGGAATATTTTGTGGAGGTAGGTACGTATCGTGATATTATTGTGATAGTTGGTCTGTCTGTCGATCGGTCTGGGTGCATGGTTGTACGTAATCGTATACATAACAGGACTATATAAGTAACCTGTAAGTTGGACGAGTATAGTTGATGACCGCGGAAGAACGTATAACAAATAGGCAGCGCGCAAAAGTAGGTAGGTATAGAATCGAATTTTTATGTCTCGCATCAATTTGCAAGTCCATAGGAAACAATATTTTCCAGGTAAAATGCATGCTTTCGTAACATTTCCCTCTAGTTTTCTTCGTTATTTTTTAATTTAAACTGATATATTCAGACGTAAACGTACGAACAGTTAAAACTGAGTTTTCGATTTTCATTGCATCGGACAAATTAGCGCAAGAAGATAGACAATTTGCAGTATTTCCAAAATTCATGTCAATTTATCGTATTCGTAGTAGCCAGACGGTAGAATCAGTGTAGTTCGACCGGGGAGGTACCGCCGCCACACCTATTAGTAGCGTGAAGTAGTTCTTGCGTGAGGTGGTTGCCGGCTCACTTATATTTGGGGCGATCATCTCAATCCCCGTGAAGCCATTCTTACGTTTCGTTGGAAGGGTTTGGTTGCTGGCTCACGTCTTTATGAGGCGATCATCTCAGCTCTCGGGAGCAGCAACGCATCTGTGATCGACTTCAGAGAGAACCCATATTCTATATGAAGATGCTTACAGATGTCCATGGCAGGCAGTAACCACTTACTATCAGGTGGAATGCTCGTTTGCTACTTCGATCTGATAAAAAAAAGGAAAATTGTGTCAAAAATTCACGCAACGATACGTTTATCTCGTTGTTACCATATTGGCTTTGTTTATTATCAGTAAATTCGGGCAACATACAAAATTAATTTGTCGAGTCTTAGATATTATTTTACTTGTAAACATTGACTGCTCAAAGTTTATTGAGGCAAATATTTAATATTTGATTGGAATAAGTGGCTCATGATTGCAACGTGATTTGTTTGTTATAGTTCAGCTACTGTTGAATCAAAAGATAGACGTAAAGTATTAATAATATTCGCAAATATTTTCGCGTACATAGTTGCCTAATGCCAAATACGTTACTTGTTTATTTATCACGAATGATGCAAAGTTAGGAAACTTGCTTTGTCGTTATTAGTCTTCCTAGAAATGGAACGATGTCTCTTATCGTAAGTTTTCAGCAATATACCTGAGTTGGCAGTATAGCAGAGATGGTACAGCTTTTAATGTAGTGTAGCAGTGTGTTATACTATGTATCATAGGAATTAGTGCATGCGCATAAGAAAAAGAGAGAGAGGAATGGTCTTTTTCAGTGTTAGCGGGGGTCTTAATATGATTGAATGTATAAATTAGACTAGAATAATTTGGCGTCTTAAGCCCATGGCATACTTCGTACATATATATTTTTTTCTCGCTTTTACCTATCGCTGTCGTAGTGTGCTGTAGGTGTGAGAAGAGCCCAGCATTTGGACCGTATTTGCAATAAATCGCTCAAAGAACATCTTAGAAGCTGATTAGGAGATACTTACAGTAGATGCTCAAAAGCGTCTACCTATATCTGTTATAGCGATTACCATTACCTATACGCCTTAGGGTTATTATAACAAAGTATCCAGTAATTGCATTGTTTCGGAACATTAATTATGTCTCATCGCTGTCCATCTTCTATCATAATGAGCAAATATATCACATACAGGGAATTGTTCAACAATAGGAGAAAAGCGAAAACTTGCATCAAAGCAGTGTCGGCGAACAAACTGTTAATTACTGGGAATATTCCACGGGCTCGTCAGCCAGTTATCTGGCGATAACGGAGTCTTGCTATTTATCTTGACGTTATACAGCGTGTTCACAAATTTAAAGCGAAATTAAAGTTTAGTTTGAGCGTATCAAAGCTTCCGAAAAGTGAGCAACCGAAAATGTTGCTTGTACTAATTCGTCTCTGACGATTGGGTAAAATATTAATTACACGGTGTTGTTAAAAACTGCTTTGATATTTTAAAAAAGTAACAAGTGTACGCGGTTTTCAAAACGGGACTGCAAAGCAAAAACTAAACAGCTTTCAATTTATAATACGGGTAAAAATGCACGAAATGTTTTAGTTTTTCTTTAATTCACAAATAGAATATAGAGTATATTCTGTTTTTTTTTATGACTAATATGATATTAGAGGACTTCTACAATAAAAACGTTTTAAGCAGTATTTTCTATTTGTCTTTATAAACACCCTGTACAGCCCGTACTCCTTGATTTGGTCTTGCCAAGATTTCATCGTGACGCTCATCTTCAAGTCTATCACTCATAAATTAACGTCATACTCTGAGCCATGTGATTTCCTGTGTTTGAACAGTGTGTAAAATACCTAATATTTTTAATTACCCCTCCAATTATGTTGTGATTACACGAGCTCAGTAAACTACTTAGCTATCATGTCGCCGTCACATGAATTGAACAAACATTCCTTTCTGATACCAAGTACCGAAATACATCATATTTTGTCCTTGCTTGCGTTGTGACAAATGCCAGATGTACATGACACATCATTATATGACATGTGGCATTTTAATAAAGCTATCTTTACATAATACCTTACCCGTTGAGGTCTAAGAGTGCGATTAGGTAACAATGAAGATGGGTAGCAGTACCTACCTTCCGTTTTAACTACAGCTACTGCGGTCATCAACAAGGATGGCGCTCTGCATATTGGTAACTTTATTAGGCGATTCCTATGTGCAGTTGGCGTAGGATGGATGGTTGATTCAATTAAAATTATGTCATTAATATTTTATAGGCTTTTTAACCGAATTCAAAAAGGAGGAGGTTCTCAATTCGTCTGATTTTTTTTAAATGTTTGATACATCGAAAGTTGTGAATAGAGTGGACCGATTTTGACATTTTTTTATATGGTATAAACATAATAGGATTATGTAGTACCTACCTATGCATACCTATCATGCATTTGTCCGTTGCTTAGTCTGCGTGCTCATCACTGGGAACCTGTAATTTCATTTGCTTTTTCGGTCATGTATATCACCCGCAAGCCCTGTAATGTAATGCGATGTATACTTAAAGGACCGTACCGGTCTCGATCCGAGAATCGAGTTTGTGTATTCGTCTTTGTGTGTCCATGGCACCCACGACACAGGAGAAAATCCTAGTAAGGGGCTATGAGTGTAGAAGGCGTCTTTAGGCGTCTTTTAATAAATTATTTTATATCCATCAAACATTTTACTACTTTGGTAGTTATTATTGTTATATGGACACAAACAGACCCAATTCCATTACCACTTTTTAACTGCCACTCCCATC